>CAJVPY010003007.1:0-14900 GCA_910591965.1 Dentiscutata erythropus | reverse complement strand
TCGATTCTTAGATACTAGTATTTCGTTAGTAAAAGTTTGCCGATCGATTTATGCATAAAATCTATCAGTATTATTACTTATTATTGCATCCCACATGATTTTGATTAATTAGTATATCGGCAGCCCCAGTACTGTACGCTAAAATTTTTCAGGTATCATATAAATGGCACATCACTACTTGTGCCAATAAATGTAAATTTCGGTTTATAATCAATTTTGTATAAATCGTCTAAAATAACTGATTAACGATAATATCGAAATTTAACCATTAATAAATCCGAAATTTATGATCTTGTTACCCTGACTATGTTTTGATTTATTAGTTGAGGTAACACCCTATCGTAACCTGCTTTTTTTTTCGGTAAACAATGTTTAAATTTCCGTAAAAACAATACAACATATTTATATTATTGGAAATCATCTTACAGCTGTTTTCATAAATTCTGGAACTGAAAAAATTGCCGATGACTGTATCGATAAGTTTCTGAGTTTGACCGTAATCGGTTACTTATTGATTAGGTCATCGACAATTTTTCAATTTTCCAAAATTTATGAAAACAGCTGTAACAGAATCTCTGGCGCTTTGCAATAGAATTTTGTGCTCTAGTATATACTATTACTGACAATCACTTGATAAACTCGAATGTTGTCCAGTTGCGTGATTTTATTATGATTTTTTTCGTGAGCATAGATATAGTCGGCAAATTTTATATTTATATTGAATTTTTGGCCAAAAAAACGCACTTTACAACCATGAAATCGGACAACAATCAGGTGTGCAGCGATTAATCAAAATTAAATTGCTTATAATTTATTTATGAATTACTGTATTTATTATACAGAAACCTTCGAAACCTATTGGACGAATTATGGAATTTTTTGAAGTTCACTGATGATTTACATTCGCTAAAAATTTTTTTCAAGTTTTATCTTGAACTGCATGTTCAGTTGCTTGATGTGCAGGGCAAGTTATTTTTTAAAAGCTTTTCAGCTGGACAAATTTGGTCTCTAGCTTGCTTAATTAAACGAAGCTCTTCAGCTGTGTTGATATAAAAATTTTGAAAATATGCCCTATAAAAAAATTTTGTACTGTTATTGTAGGCATTGTCCAAAAAAATGTTCGGAACGGAGTCGATTTTCCGAACAGGGTTTATATTTGTACTGTTTTCATAACGACGTTTGTACGGGACGCAAAAAATAGGAAATTTTTGATCGTATAAAAAACGTATAAAAAACGCATTCATTCAATAAACATCCTCTAAATGTTCGAAATGGAGTCGAGTTTCTGAACAAAAAATCGAATAATTTCGGAATTTTCCGAATAATTCCAAGAGATTTTTTTTTATAGGGATGAGTATCCAGTATTCGGTTATATGAAAAGCTTGGATTTGTTTTTTTAATATGTGCAAACGTTCATCATAGCTACTCTATCCATTAAGCAGTATTTATTCTTTCCTTTGGCTAACGTAGGTTTTCAAGATGACTCAGAAAGTTATATCTTAGTGGTTTCATGCTTATTATTAATAAAAAATGGTATAAAGCATTTGTTTATTTCATTTAAACAAAAATTTATTAATATTTTCCCTTATTTATATCAAGATGAAATCATGTAATTATCGATTTATTATATTGTAATTGATTTAACTAATTACATTAAAAATCCACCTAAGTTATACGTGTCGAGACGAATTTTGTGAATGACGCAGAAAAATCACAACCTTAATGCGTTTACTTTCATAAATAAATAAAAAAAATTCTAATTAACATAATTTCTCGATTACTATTCCAAATTCAAAAGCGAATAATGTATAATACCATGAGTGACATATGTACAAGCGAAACGGAATAAATGAGGTTTGCATTAATACCCAATTATTTTGCATACATTGCCTAGATGCCTAAAAATATCTATGACATATATATAGTATGAAATTAAACAGTATAGATTATCCTTTATTAATTTTTGAATATGGGTTTAATCCTCGAATTCCAAAGTTCATTTTGGGAATAATAGGTTGAAATCAGCAATTTTTGAAATAAATTTGCTAGTGTTACTATCACACAATATTAAATTTTTTGCTAAATTCAAAAAATGAAAGGTGACTTATTCATCAATGACAGAAAGATTAGATTCGTGTTTGTTATAATTCTTGACTTATATTTTAACTGTATGATAAGCTATTCGTCTTGTTCTGTTTATTTGCTATTGTATTATTTTTATGATTGATTATTTGGTTTTAATTTAAAATCAATAGGGCTGAAATTAAGATTCAGAAGCCCTATAAAAAAAAATTATACAGAATATATTATGTTTTTATTAAGTTTCGTTATTCAAAATAGGTTCAATACTGTACAATGTTTGTATTGGAGCACAAAAAGACAAAAAAACTAAGGGTAACAAAAATTGTATAAAAATATACAATTCTATAAATCTATTTGATAATTATACAAAATTATTATACAATCATCTGTAATCTAAAATTTAAATAAGTATTATGTATAGAAATTGTACAAAAGTAAGTCTAATTTATATTATAATCATACTATAGTTATACCAATAATGTATTCTAATTATATCACCAGTTGTAATGCATTTTGTATTGCAATTGTATTGTAACTGTATTGCAGTTGTATTGTATAAATTATATATTAGCATATCTGCACAGTCAAGAATTTATCAGTTATAATTCTGGTCAAAATTGGCAATTATTTGACCAAATCTTGAGTAAAATAATATAAAATTTGGCCAAATAAGTGAAAATATTGACCGGAATTATAACTGTTAGAATCCTTTATTAAACTGTATAGTTAGGGTTGTTAAACAACATAATTTACATGTAAGTTATACTGTAACTTACTGTTTACCTTGCCTATATCAGCTTTAAAGCTAGCTGAATCGCATAATAATTTTTACCAGCATTTAATATCAACTGTAATTGCTAAAATTTGATATATAACATATGTTGATCAACTTACATAACTTACAAGTAATTTACGTAAGTTACAATGTACTTACATTGGTAAAATACATATAACTTACATGTAACTTAACAACTCTATGTATAGATCTACCGATTTCGATATGCTATTTATTATAAATAATGTCAAGTAAAATGAACCAAAATATGTAATATATATATGTATGGTGTGTATATGTATAAACATATACATCGCATAGTCAAATTTACTATTTAAACTAAAGTTTTATTTTTCAAAATTTAGATCTAAGTCTAAGTTTATATATACTCACTAATTGCTAAAGTATATTGAATGTTTAAAGTCATGAAATATTTTATTATAAGTTTTAAATTATAAATTTAAGATTATAAACTAAAGTTTTATTTTTCAAAATTTAGATCTAAGTCTAAGTTTATATATACTCACTAATTGCTAAAGTATATTAGAAATAGCGAATGTTTAAAGTCATGAAATATTTTATTATAAGTTTTAAATTATAAATTGAAGATTACTTGCTTTAGATATTTTCTAATAGTATTTAATTTATTTATTATTATTTGGGTCCTTTCACAGCAAATCGGGGCTTAGAGACGATTTTTTGATTTGCAAATATCAACGATTAATCAAATTTTGATTGTTGCGATAAATATAGATATTCATATATAAAATATATAGTTTAGAACGTATGCACATACATTATACGGATACGTATGCGTTATTGATATAATTTTCACTTTTAGTAATAGCGGTAGCGGTACGTAGCCGATTTAAAGCTAAAATTAGAGCAGAAAATCAGCGTATGTAAAATTACTGCGTATAGAACTGTACCAAATTATAGTATGTCAACATACGCGAAAATTTTTACTACGAATAACTCATGCACTTGTAAATACAATCCAATAAAAACATCAATTTCAGTTAGATCATCTCTAAACCCCGATTTGTTGTGAAAGGACCCATTTATCATTATCTATGTCATTGTCTACAATATAAAATAATTTATCAATTTCAATAAAACCCACACTGTAATCAATTGCTAATGAATTAATAAATGCGTATGACCCCAATCGACTAAATGTCTTTACACCAGTACTATTTTCTTTAGCAGGTAATGTCCACTGAATATATGCTAATATTACTTTTGATTCTTCAAATTCATAAACTAAGTAATATTCAACAACTGCATAAAAATCTCGAATTTCAAATACTGATGGTCACTTTGGATAGTTTGCATAAAATATCTACTTCTATCTTTATCATAACATTATAATTAGTTCGTGACCAGTCTTTATTGTGATGATTCCACTTTGACCCAATGTAATGACCATCCTTTGTTCTAAGCCGACCATATTTTGTTCCTATTTGATTAAAAGATAAGAGCTGCAAACCCGATACATCTGATATAGTAGAAAAATGGTGTTTGATTTTTTTTAATTCAGCTTGTGACAATTTGTACTGAGTTGAAGAAAAATAAAAGTCTTGACCATCTTCTCCAGTATAAACTAGATGTTCTTCATGTATCTTAGGAGGAATTGGTGAGAATATTTGATTGTATATTGCTTGATTAAATTTTAGACAATTAAAAATTTCATGTAAATGAATGTTATTAGTAAGATTCTTGTAATTTTGATTTGGTTAAGGGAAGTAGCATTCCACATACTCTTTCGATTGGATATTGCCATGTTGTACAACAAGGTCCAGTTTGAAAAATACTTTCTGATACATGTAATATATTATATATACACATTTTCATTATGCTTAAGTGTTCTAATTGCCCATGATAATATTCTTTTTCATAATTCATATAAAATGATAAAAGGCATGATCTAATTTTATTTAAATCATCATGTGTTATTGTTCTTTTTTGACATAATCATACAGCCTTTACATTGTAATATTTATTAGGTAATTGATTTTTAAGAAACGGCAGGGAGTACATTGTAATCCAAGAGGACCATTCCTCTGCTTTATAGCCATTATAATGCAAAACAATATTTTGCAATGGTTGACCCAAACTTGATAGAATTTTTTTTCATACTAAATGCATCTTGTTTCCAATTTTATTCCACATTTCTCTATTTAAAATATATTTACCATTATTTTGGTTTTGATCAGTAAAAAAAGGAACCCATCCAATGAGACAGCATATAACCAGCAATATTCTCATAAAATAAGTGCATAATATCCACAGGGATTGCATTTGGAAAGCTGGTAGTATTAAGATTAAATAATATACTTTTTTTGCGTATACCATAATGTTTATTGCTTAATTTTTTTCTAATTTTGTTTGTGCATTTTGAATTGTTTTTATTTGTCTTTTGAATTCATTATGAGTTCTAATTGGTAGGTTTTCTGAATCATAAGTTTCACTATTTTGATCTCTGGGTGGATTAGTAGGATAATATATGTGTGAAGAATAAATACCCTTAATATTACAATAACAGCATCCTCTATATGAATTATGTCCCATAAGACATATTAATTTTGTGATTCCAGGTATGTCACCAGACCAAGACAATACACAACCACATAATATGAATGTATTTTCATGTTGAACACTCGAACATACTATTCCTTTTTCTAATTCTTGTAATTTAGTAATAGCCAGAAATATAAAGGAATTTAGATCTTTTGGTTCTGGTATAATTGTAGAGATTAAAAGATTTTCTTTTTTGACTCATATTTCAGGAGGTAAATTTGCATTTATAAATAACAGAATCCAGCAATCATCTGTTTTCTGTTTAAAAATTTGAAACCCATCAATCGATGCTAATAGTGCAATATCATACTTTTCTTTAAAATATCCTCTTTGTACTAGATCTTTATATCGTTGGCCATCAAACACATCTCTAATCTTTTCATTATATTGATATTCTGGTCTTAATACATATTCTGAACGATAAAGTAAATTTTTTGTTTGTTCTTCATCTTTGTATTGTATTATAAAATGATCAATAATTGAAAAATATGCAAATTTGCAACATGCTTCAGAATATTCAGCTTGATATCGTTCCTTTTTGCAATATAGGCATTCTGTAAGATTACTATAATTACCAGTATAAGCGCAACAAGTATTAATACACATATCTATCCATGTGGGTTTAAATGGAATTAATGATAATAGCTTTTTTTTAATTAAATATAAGCTCATTGGTTTTGCAACTATAGCTTTTATTATTTCATAAAAGGCTTCATCAGTAATATTATTTTGCACTTTAATTTTTAGAAGTCAAATCATAGTAGCAAGTTCAGGTGATATAAAAGGTATATTTTCTAATATTTAAATAAATAAATAAAGTTAAATGCTAGTAAATTTTATAATTTAGTATATTACCTTCATTATCTGTATTACTTGTATCTGTTATAGTTGAATTATTGCTATTATTCTCTGAATCATTATCAGAATCTTCATACTCAAGCATGCTTATAAACTCTTCTTCGTTTTCAAAACTATTCTCTGATTTGTCATTGTCTTCAAATTCATTTCCACTTTTAAAACTATTCTCTGATTCATCATTGTTCTCAAATTCATTTTTACTTTCTAAGCTATTTACTAATTCATCACTATTCTCAAATTCATTTTCACTTTCTAAACTATTTATTAATTTATCACTATTCGCAAATTCATTTTTACTTTCTAAACTATTTATTAATTCATTACTATTCGCAAATTCATTTTTGCTTTCTAAACTATTTACCAATTTATTTTTATTTCTACTTTTCAAACTATTTTCTAATTCGCCTTCATTTCTTAAGTTATTTTCTAATTTATTCTTACTTCTAATCTCATTTTCTAATCTATCTACTTCTAAATTATCATCACTATAATTTTCTAAATTATTGTTATATTCTTCTGAATAAAAATTATATGAAGAATTATTTATAGCTAATACTGAATTATTACTAGAGCTTCGAGAATTTCACCTATCACGTTGTCGGTGCTGAGTTTTAGCACTTTTAGATATCCATGAACCGCCACTATCATTTAATGAGCATGTATGACAAGTGCACCAGACCAACATTTTAAGAATAATACTAATTAAATTTTTTTTAAAAAAAATATTATATATATATAATTACAGGGTAAAAAAAAAAAGATCTAATTATAAGCAATAATTTTTGGGTTTCAAACCCTTTTAATTAATATATTCTAATAAATAATTAGATAATGATAGTCAGTATTCATTTCACTCACTTTTTTATTTGCTCAACACCACTCAACTTCAAACACACACAACTTTTAATATAAGTATTTGTTTTATATTAATTTTAAAAAGAGATTTCTTTCTTTTTATACAACTATTATTAACTATCTTTATTGTTGTACAAAAATTGATTATTATTTACGTATTAAAATAGTAATAGTATAACTGAACATTCAATATTAAAATAAGCTTTATATGCAGATTTTTGATTTAACCGATAAGTATTAATAACCATAGTATTGATCTAAATATTACATATATTATTTGTTGCAAAATACTATCTAACAATCTTATACAATATACTTGTGATACTTGTGACATACAATGTACGTGAAATTTATTTATATAGGCTATAAATATTGATTTGATCACTGATCAAAACTTGAGTCTATTATATTTATATATATATACATATGCGCAAGATAACCTTGACTCTTTTTTTTTTTCTTTCGCAAATAATTTACATTTTTTTTAAAAAAAAAAGGTTTAAATAAATCTAAAAAACAAACAAACAAATAAACGAAAAGCAGATATAAGTGATGAAGAATCAAACCAGTCTACTTTAGAATCGGATATAGACAAAAGCGAACCAAACTTAAATGTTGATAATAAGATTTCTTTAACAAAAAATGAGATTTCAACTTTACTTAAATGGCTAGAAACTTTGGAAAAGCTTCAAATGGCTCATAATAAGGAGGTCAAAAACAATAAAGCCAATATCGATTCAGATGATACAGATAATAACTCTTCTAGAAAAAAGAAAAAAAAAGCAGTAAGAAGAAAAAAATCACAAAATGGAAGATATTTCTAGTTCTGAAACAAATGATACTGACACAGAGGTTTTTGTTATATATAAAGTGTTTGCTAATTTTCAAATTAGTTCTATTATTTAATAATTTATAATTAAAAGTTGGCTCCAATTGAAAAACCGAATGAAGCAACTTATATCGATATTCCTAAAACTCTCAAACTAGACAAGCCAATATATAATAGCTATCTGGTAAAATTTTATGTTAATAAATAATTATAATTATATTAATTATCATCAATATTATTTATGATTTTATATTATCTAGGAATTACTTCATTTGATAATAACAGCTAAATATGTGAAAGAAATATCTGAATTTTGAAAAATTCCAGAGAATGAAAAGAGTGAAATCATTAGAAAGGCAAATAAAATTATAGTTTTAATTGCTTATATTGATTTCGTTAAAATAATTAAACAAAATATGTTATTTTAGTTTAAATAAAAGAATCCAAAATTCTCTTTAACAATATGTGATTGGGCTATTAGACGAATGATGTGAGGAATTATAAATAACAAATGTATGTACATATATAAAATTATATTTTACTGTATACATATAAAATATGCACATATATGTATAAAGAATTATGTAATTATTTTTAAATAGGTGACACTAATAAACGCAAAAGGAATAATCGCTCATATAAAAAAAGAAAAACTGGTACGTACTATAAAAATATTAATTACAATTAGTTTATAATGTTAACTATTTAATGCTTGTCAATTAAAAAATATCTGATGAAATAAGTAATTCTGCACAATCTATTTCTCATACTTCTACTTATTCAAAAACAACTGAAACTCTACAAGACTTTGTGAATAGTCTTAGGCTTAATGTAAAAGATTAAACAAGTTTTTTATTTTATAAAAAAAGAAAATCATAATTAATTATTATACGTACATTCAGGTTACTGATCAAGTTCAAAACTTGGAAGTTGAGACCCCAAGTTCAGTAACTAATATAGATAATACTAACGTAACACCAACATCAGCATCTCCTTCATGTATTCCATTTACTACTCCCCAAAACCCAAATATAAATCACCAAACTCAAAATAGAGTTTCAAATAATACTAATGAATTATCAAGCAAGTCTAGAAAACCTCAAAATTCTGGCTGCACACTACGTAGTCATGCTTCTAGGTATGCCAAAACACTGTTTTTAATTTTCTCTAATTGTTTTTATATTGCATTTATTTTTGAATTAATTTTTACTAATTGATTTATATATCAATTATATTCACTTGACTTAATTTTACATATTTGCTTGAATCAATTTCACATATTCGCTTGCTCGATTTTACATATTTGCTTACTCAATTTCACATATTCGCTTGCTCAATTTTACATATTCGCTTGGCTCAATTTTACATATTCGCTTGGCTCAATTTTACGTATTTACTTGGCTCAATTTCACATATTCGCTTGCTCGATTTTACATATTCGCTTGCTCGATTTTACATATTCACTTGACTCAATTTCACATATTTGCTTGCTCGATTTTACATATTCACTTACTCAATTTCACATATTCACTTGCTCGATTTTATATATTCACTTGGCTCAATTTTACATATTCGCTTGGCTCAATTTTACATATTCACTTGGCTCAATTTCACATATTTGCTTGCTCGATTTTACATATTCGCTTGGCTCAATTTCACATATTCGCTTGGCTCAATTTCACATATTCGCTTGGCTCAAATTTACATATTCACTTGGCTCAATTTCACATATTCACTTGCTCGATTTTACATATTCGCTTGCTAGATTTTACATATTCACTTGACTCAATTTCACATATTCGCTTGCTCGATTTTACATATTCACTTGACTCAATTTCACATATTCGCTTGGCTCAATTTTACGTATTCACTTGGCTCAATTTCACATATTCGCTTGGCCAATTTTACAAATTCTTATGATATTGGATTATTAGCTCATAAGTATAAACTTCATTGTATTTTATTTTTAATTGGCTTATGTAACTTGATATCATATAATTTTATTTATTTCTCTGCTAAATTATTAGGCCGTAAGTATGAACTTTATTGTATTGCTAAATAATTCTAAACTGCATCTTTATATTTGACTATATTTCTAAGCATTATTATTAAATACATTTTGATCATTAGCTTTTTTTAATTAATAATAAAATTTTTATTAATTATTAGTACATTGTCTGCACAAAGTGGAGAAATTAAATCCGCACAAGCTATAAATATGGAGGATGTTACTTTGCCAACTAGAGAACGATCTTCGAAAGAACTTGATAAAAAAAAGAGCAAAGGTATGATATAATTCAAGTATAGTAAAAATATTTATAAGTAAATCTAATTCCAATTTTTTTTTATAGAAAAAAAAAATAATCAATGCACACACATGAATAATGGGCATCCAAAAAATAATAATTATGAAGTATGGAAATTTCAAAAATTATTTGATAGCATGCACGTTGATAGCTTTGTAAGTTCATAGTTTAGATAATCTATTATAATTATAATATGTTGTTTGCATATATTTAATATATTTTATGTATTAATATTAGATTATAATTTGAATATAAACTACTCAAATTCACAATAAAATTTGCATAATTTTTTAATAAAATCTGATCATATTAAGCATAATTTTGTATATTATTATTTAGTTATTATTTGGTTATTGTTTGGTTATTATTTGGTTATTATTTGGCTATTATTTTGTTATTGTTTGATTATTGTTTGGTTATTGTTTTGTTATTGTTTGGTTATTATTTAGTTATTGTTTGGTTATTATTTGGTTATTGTTTGGTTATTGTTTAGTTATTATTTGGTTATTTGTTTAGTTATTGTTTGGTTATTATTTGGTTATTATTTAGTTATTATTTGGTTATTATTTGGTTATTATTTGGTTATTGTTTGGTTATTATTTGGTTATTGTTCAGGAAATTGTTCAGAAAATCGAGCCCGTTTTGAACATTTTTTTGAACAAAAATCTGAACGAAAACTTGAACAAAACCTGTATACATAATTACAAAAATTTGAACAAAACCCGAATATACAATTAAACAATTTTTGATTTTTTTTTAGAACATTTATTGAACAAACATTTTTTATAGGGAAGCCAGCGTGGTGTTTTTACAAAGTGAATCTTTTAATAATTTTTCATAAGATTCAAAGAAATCACCGTAATGTTCTTGTGAAGTGCATGCGCTAATGATTTTCCTCCCTCTGATCCAAGATCATTCTGACTAAGTGTTCTTGCGAAGTGCATCTGCTAATACTTTTACTCCTTCTGATCCAAGTCTATTATTTTCAAGACCCAAAGAAGTCAACGTGGTATTCTTGCGAAGTGTATCTGCCAATACTCTTCCTCCTTCTGGACCAAAATTAATATAAAAAAGGTTCAAAGTAGTCAGCGTAGTGTTCTTGCGAAGTGCATATGCTAATGATATTCCTCCTTCCGATCCAAGTTTATTAGAACCAAGATCCAAAGAAGTCAGCGTGGAGTTCTTACAAAGTGCATCTGCTAATGTTTTTCCTCCTTCTGATTCAATATCATTCAGACCAAGATCCAAAGAAGTCAGAGTAGTGTTCTTGCAAAGTGTATCTGCTAATGCTCTTCCTCCTTCTGGCCCAAGATTATTATAAAAAAGATTCAAAGTAGTCAGTGTAGTGTTCTTGCAAAGTGCATCCGCTAATGATTTTCCTCCTTCTGATCCAAGTTCATTAGAACCAAGATCCAAAGAAGTCAGCGTGGAGTTCTTGCAAAGCGCATCAGCTAATGCTTTTCCTCCTTCAGAATTAAGATCATTCTGACTAAGATTCAAAGAAGTCAGAGTGGCGTTCTTGCAAAGTGCATCTGCTAATGCTTTTCCACCTTCTAATTCAAGATCAATCTGACTAAGATCTAAAGAAGTCAGAGTAGCGTTTTTGCAAAGTGCATCAGCTAATGCTTTAGCTCCTCCTGATCCGAGATCATTAAATCCGAGATTCAAAGAAGTCAGTGACGTTCTTGCAAAGTGCATCTGCTAATGCTTTTCCTCCTTCAGATTTAAGATCATTCTGACTAAGATCCAAAGAAGTCAGCGTGGTGTTTTTGCAAAGTACATCAGCGAATACATTTCCTCCTTCTAATCCAAGATGATTTTCTGCAAGATTCAAAGAAGTCAGTGAGGCGTTCTTGCAAAGTGCATCTGCTAATGCTTTTCCTTCTTCTGATACAAGGTTATTATTTTCAAGATCCAAAGAAGTCAATGTAGAATTCTTATAAAGAATTTTTACTAATACATCTATAGTTTTAGATTTAAGATCGATACGAGTTTTATTTAACTTCATAGAGGTAATAGTTGAGTTTTCATAAATATTTCAAATATCATTCGATTGCAAATAATTTCACTAAGGTTTAAATGTTTAAGATTCTTACTAGTTCGTAGAAACATCGTAATCAAAGAACATTTTACGGCATTTTCAAATTTACATTTTAGTTTATATCTTCTATCGTTTAGCCAATTGCTAATACCATCATACAAATAATCGTTAACGGATGTGACATAACTTGTATATTCAATAGCTTGGAATGGTGATTTTATAAGGAATTAATAGAGTTTGCTCTTGAGTATTTAATGTTAAAAGAAATATTTCTATAAGCCTTTTATCTTTAAAATGATGTTTCGGATCGCTCCAAAATATTGGGATAATGATCCTACACCATTGACGGTTTACTAGAGCACATGAAAATAAATTTTTATAATTTGACCGAAGGTATATTAAATATTTGGTAGTAGCATTCATTCGGTAATGGTATCATATTGAAAACGTCCGTAGTACACGTCTTTGATAGAGTATTGAGAAGTGATTTATGTGTTACAGTATATGTACGTTGTAAAAGTGAGAAATGATCCGGAATCACAAAATGTGTGCAATACGGATATCAACTACCACTAAAACTAATCTAAACAATACTCTAAACTACTGAACTCTGTCAACCCTAACGGTGGAAGGCACGATCGAGGCGTGGAAAAACTTGGTCCGAGTTATTAGGGTTAAATAGAGCTCTGGATTATGTCACAAGGCTCTACTTCGGAATCACGTGTTTTAGACTACTAACTATATGCGAATTTGATTATCGGGGGGTAATTGAAGCGAACCTTTAAAGTCAGAATACTTGACTCTATGAGTCGAACTCTAAGGAGTTCTACCGACTTTTACTTCACTCCTAACTGACTGACTGACTCCTTTATTATAGATGCCAAAGGCATCATATTTATAGTTTCTATGCTACTAATAGATACATAATGGCTATGCTCGCTATGCTATATTCGCGTTGATCACTATGTACAAAATGTACATGGCATCTATGTACAAATGTACATAGCTTCTATGTACAAAATGTACACGGCGTCAATGTACAAAATGTACACGGTTTCTATGTACAAAATGTACATGGTTTCTATGTACAAAATGTACATGGTTTCTATGTACAAAATGTACATAGCTTCTAAACCTAATATGCATCTGATCTACTATGTGCGAAAAAATTCATTCCAAGTCATGATTTACCATTTTACAACGTACGTACGTACGCAAGTATGTAAATAATTTTATATACTACATACGTATACAATATGCATGCATGCATTTTTTTATTTATTGGTAGCTTGCCAAATGCACTATTCGTTAGGAACAACTATAGTTTCCGATAATATGCTATGTTTGTAGGCTGAAAGCTGTATGTGTAACCATCATAAATAAATAAATAAATAGTAACAGCAAATTGTGATGCGTATTCATTTTTATTTTTTTTTTTGATTGAAAATGTCAACCGAAAATTTGACCGAATTGATCGATGGTTTCAGCAAATTGAATTTCTCTGATTGTCAAAAATTGGCAGATACGAACAATTCATACGGAATTTTCTGGCTCGGCTATTGTTACGAATATGGAATTGGAGTTGAAAAGGATGAAAACGCGGCATTCACGCATTATCAAAAATCGGCAGAAATGAATTATTCTAACGGAATGTATCGAGTTGGTTATTGTTATAATTTAGGAATTGGCGTCGAAATCGATAAGCAAAAAGCGTTTACAAATTATCTGGAGTCTGCTGAAGCTGGTAATACGATGGGAATTTGGAAAGCTGCTATTTGTCACTGGTTTGGAATTGGCGTGGAAAAGAGTCAAACTAAATTTTTTAAATGGTATAAAAAGTAAGTTAATTTTTTTAATTTTTTGTTATGATAATTTGTAATTCTTTATTTGAAATTGAGATCTCTTATACCATTTTCAATTATTAGAGAGTAAGTATAAAATGCATTCATCAATCTAAATCGGCGATTTAAGTTTATAAATATTTTTTTTATTGTTGGTTATTTTAGTCCGTGAGTATAAAAGAATATAACAATTTTTAGAATAAGTCAAGTTCACAAAGCATGAAAGATCATAATAAAATTATTTACCATTACGTTCAAATTCATTTTATCCGCATTATGAAGAATATTTATTAATAAATGTAAATAAAAACAGCAAAACAAGTTCACAAAACAAGATCATGAATATTTATTTACCATTATGTTTAAATTTATTTCATTCGCATTAATTTAGTCTGTGAGTATAAAGAACATTTATTAATCAATGGAAATAAAAACAGCAACACAAGTTCACAAAACAAGATCATAAATACTTATTTACCATTACGTTAAACTCATTTCATTCGCATTAATCACGTCACTTAGCAAGTGAGTATAAAGAACATTTATTAATCAATGGAAATAAAAACAGCAACACAAGTTCACAAAACAAGATCATAAATACTTATTTACCATTACGTTAAACTCATTTCATTCGCATTAATCACGTCACTTAGCAAGTGAGTATAAAGAACATTTATTAATCAATGGAAATAAAAACAGCAACACAAGTTCACAAAACAAGATCATAAATACT
>CAJVPY010003006.1:0-14902 GCA_910591965.1 Dentiscutata erythropus | reverse complement strand
GGTTGATCTAAGGAGCCTTTAGCTTGTTTATTTATAGTAAACATTTTAAAATGCCTAGCTTGTCTGAAGTAACTACTGCTGAATCTGAATACATATCCAACTTTATCTAAAGTAATAGCAACTGAATCTAATATAACATCTAACTTATTGCAATAGCAATATCGATATACATTTTCTGTCATTAGCAAGATATGCACATTATAACACAATCGTTCATAGCCAAAATCAAAAACTTATTGAATCGGCCAAACAATCATTCAATCTAGATGTCCCATAATTTATGAGAATAGCTGTAATATGAACATATAATGTAACTTTAATATTCAGTAGTTATAATTATGAAAATAGTAGGTTCATTTAGCTGTGATTGAAACTGAAACGAGATAAGCTCCTGGAAATTGCAATAATATTGCACCAAGAGATAACTGCAAGTACAACATAGGTAGCTATCCCTTCCACCTCTGTGATTTTGACCAATCAAAATTCAAGATCAGGTGTAGTGTGATAGTCAACAAACGCATTTGTTTCTAAGTACTGAAGTAAAAAGTTGTATATAAAATTAAAGCCGCGTTATAGTTAGAGTTAGAGTGAGAATAGCATAGAGTTTGGGCTGTGAGTTTATTAGTAAAATTTCATGAGGAACATTTTTAATTAGGCCATAGAAGGTGGTTTCATAATTAAAATTTAAAGCTATTTTTGTTTTTTGTAAAAAAATAGGTTCATTTTAATTTTTACGTTATACCTGATTCTGAAATTCGATTGGCCAATATTACAGCTGGTGGAAAATTTTTTGTGGGATAACTAGGGGCTTTTGCAAGTACTATAAAATCCAGACACATATACCCCTTGCCAGTTTGATATCCGAGTATATAGGTATTATACATACTATATGTACCACTATTTTGTACCATATCCATGTTATATGATAATTCATAATTTATGTTCCTGGTTTTGCATAATGGCATCGTGCAGCTACCTTATTTGGTAATTATTTATTATATAGTCAGACCTTTCTAAATGCAATGCGACAGGACTATATGTAAAAATTTAGCCAAACGTGCACTTATAGAGGTATTGTATTTAGTGAGGTAAAATTCTATAGATGTAATATTAAGAGAAGCCATGCATTTAGGGAGGCTTTTCATAGGATGTGCACTTAGGGAGGTTGATTTAGGGGGTCTGACTGTAATTCTATGAACTCCTAGAATTAAAATAAAAAAATTTTATTAAATTAAATAGTTGGTTGTTAAGAAATCATCGTTGTTGCAAAAAAATTTTTATTAAATTTAAATAAAGTTTCTTCAACAACCAAGTATCTGAACTTGATGAAAATTTTTTTATATAATTATGTGAATTCAGAGAATTAAATAAAAAATTTGATTTAATTTGAATTGCAGGTTGTTGAAAAATTTACATTAAAAGTTAAAAAAAGTTTGACTACAATTTTTTTTTTTTTTTTTTACAGATGCCTGAACTTTGGACGAAGATTACTCAGCATTTACCTGGTCAAATTTGATCAATTTTTTTTTTTAATTCTGCATACTTGTAAAATTTAAAATAAAAAGCTGAATGAATTTTCCTAAGTAATCTTCATTTAACGTTTAGGCACCTATAAAAAAGAAGCTACAGCCAAACTTTTTTTAGATTTTAATGAATATTTCTTGACAACCTTCTATTCAAATTCGATCTTTTTTTATTTTAATTCTATGTATTACAGAATTAAAATAAAAAATTTTATCAACTTTGGATACTTGGTTGTTGAGAAAACATCGTTTAAAGTTCTAAGAAAGAAAATTTTGAGTTTTTTTTTTAAACTTTCATGATGATTTCTAGACAACTACTAAACCAAATTTAATGAACTTTTTTATTTTTAATTCTACAATACTATGGAATTAAGAAGAAAAATTTTTACTGAATTAAATCAAGTAGTTATTATGAATCATCATTAGAAGTTTTAAAAACTTCTAAAATATATTAGTAGAATCTTGATCATTTTGTGTAACTCTACATTTTTTCGGGGTTGTCGTAGATGCTATTTTGCTCAATTTTTGTTCTTTTCAAAATTTTTTAAAGCCAATATGATAATAACTTCACATATTAGCAGATTTGCGTAATCACTACAAAATATTTAATTATAGTCAATGTGAGTTAGTCAATTGATATTGATATATAGTACATATTAAATAAAAATGATATCATAATTTATTATATATTGATATATACATAGTACTGAAATAAAGATGATATCATAATGATACATAGTTTTAAAACGTAAAATACAATAGTTAAAATGATTAATAATATTAATCAAAATAGATATAGTTATTCTTTTCATATTCGCATTTGACAAATATCAAAATGTTTGAAACAAAAAACTATCCAAAAAGTTCCATAATCGAAGTTAAAACATCTAGTAATAAATTTATATATCATAATATTCAAGAAGGAATTTATCCTTGCACAAATATTCTTGCTTATACATTAAAACCAAATCAATATAAAATTCTACATAATTACATAGTTGAAACTACATATAGTAGAGAAAAAGTACAACAAACTGTACTATGTTCAATTAATTATCAAAATAATAAACCTGAATTTAAGGTTGAGTTTACATATAATAATAATACCAAAGTTGTTATTTCAAGATCTAGTGCATCTGATGCAGCTACATCTTATATTAAACATTATAATAAATTAATTGATAACGAAGAAGAAAAAAAACTGGGCAGAAACAAAAGTTAAAAAAAACTAAATTAAATGGCATATATTTCTTTGGATTACAGCTAAAACAGATTAGTGAAATTCGTGATAAACGTCAAACACCAAGAAGTTACAAACCATTCTCAAATCTTTGCAATTCAATGCAGCTAAAACATAGTACGAAATTCAGCAAAGAATTATATGATTTATTTGAATAACAAGTAACAAAAACTTTTAATAATCAAGATAAAGTAACTTTTGAGGGATTAAGTTTTATGGTTGATTCACAAACGTTTTATATTAATTATAAGAAAATAAATAATGAAAGTATTAATCTTAAAACAAGCAATTATTAGAGCAATGGATAGTGAAAAAATTTCAAAGCAAGCATATCGATTAATAGCAGCAATTGGACATGACTTACCACGAGAATGGGCTATTTCTAATATGTGCCAACAAATTAATCAGCAAATGAATAAATTAATTCCTATTCACTTAATTAATTTAAATTTAATGCAAGAAATAGATAATAAAGATGATTTAGAAATGGATATAAATGTAATTGATGATACTGAAATTATACATGAAGTAATCAAATCAATAGGAAAAGGTGTTTACCGATCAATTAAAGATATTCTTAATTATATTATACCTACAAAAAAATATTATAGTTAGAGTGAATTAGTGATTCGTGTTGACCTAGCCCTTGTAGATTCTTATAGCTTTTTCCTGGACATAAAGAGCAGTAAATACGTGAAGAATCAGTAAATAGTAATGAAAACTTTTTGCTATTTTGTTTGTGAATTCTACTTTGATGCAAATGTAACCCTTTGAGTGTTTTAAACGTTTTGCTTGACCACAATGGGCATGAAAAGTTTGATGCAATTTGATGTTCCAAAGTGCTTATTTTTTTTGTTATATATGAGTGCAGTCAAGGAAAACCTGCCATCGGGGTTTTAAATTTATAACTTACCCAGACAAAAACTCTAACAGATCAAATAGATTTAGTCTGGTAAGCAATAAACTTGAAACACCGATGGCAGGTTTCTCTTGACGGCACTCATATGTGAAAGTACTTAACTTTTCGGAACTTTCGGAGTAGTTTTCCTTGCACATACAGGCAAGAGATTGGTTTCGACGTCAGGAGATTGGTTTGACACTCAGTTTATTATAAGCTTTGGCGACGGAAAATTAGGTTGACGCTCAGCTTATTATGATTTTAGGGTGGCTTGTTGGTCAGATGATAATAAAAAATAGGCAAAATTACGCCAATCCGCTGATATGAAGTTTTTATTAAACACATTATCGAGAAGGAAGCTTATAAAGATTGATTAATCAAAGAAGATTTCCATTTATTCTACCTGTAACATATATTAACATAAAAACGAATAATAATAATGCTTTCCCAAACATAATATTAAAATGGATTCACTTTAAAAGCTAAATTTTACAAGATTCGTAATTTTACATGTACTTTTGAAATTACCGTAAAGTAAATATATGTATTATAAAACAATTAAAACCAAAAAAAAACTTTAGCCAGGTTTTGTCTTGACCAGCATGTTCTGTTGCTTGGTTAGTGGCATAAATTATCTCATAAAAATTTTCAATAGGACAAACTTGCGGCCCAAGTTATTTTCAGCTGGCTTAATTATATGAAGTTCTTCAATCATACCAATATTAAAAATTTGGGCTTTGGATTTTTAAGTACAGTTAAACATTGATTAGGGGGTTTCAAAGTTAACAAATAAGTGACGCATTTCGAAAATAAATAGGATTTTTTCAATAGTATTTTTACTATGTTGAATTATAAAACGGAAAAATAAAATGAGATTCTCTGATTTTAACTTTAAAACCCCCTATTATATTTATTTGATCCATTAAGTTTTCATTTAATGAATAAAAGATTCTAATATTTGATCAAAGGTTTCATGCGCCAGGAACTCCATTTTTAATAATTAACAAGGAAAAGGAAGAAAGGTTTATTTAAATTAAACATTCAAAGGCAATTTTTTTTTCTTTTAATATCAATTAATATAACATACGTAAATTAAATCAATAAGTAATTGTAGTTCTAATTTTTATTAAATTTGGGATCAAGTAATGACCCCTCCCATTTGCCACTGGGGTATGACCAATTATTCTTGTAACAAATTACACAACTAAAATAATAATGAATTATATTTATATGTGTGTAATGAACTCTTTTTTATATTAGTTGATCATCGCATCACGTCATATGGTAGCAATTTGTAAAATAGGAAATTTTAATATTTTAATACGTACGTACGTACGTACAATAAACTCTAAGATGAGCTGTATTGTCTTCTCTTTAACGTTAACAGTTGCATTTATATTGTAAATGGGTGAAGCATCAGGTATAGTAATCGTTACACGACTCAACTCCAAATGACAACAGGAGAAAGCCTGTAAATTGATTGATGAATATTCACCATATCCCATCTATTCTAGTTATTTGATAACACCGCTTTTAATTATTACGTTTATTACTGTATTATAAACTTTACTCCCATCATATAAAGTCTTTGATTCCATTGTGTGATCTAAACGACTAGATCAACTAGCTGTATGCGTATCTTAAATATGATCAATTTTTTCCGGATTATGAAATTCATTAATCGATTTACGGTTTCTTATACATGGTCACAAAAACTGTCCCGACTCCCACGTAGTCATAAATCATAATTTTAGCAGTTTTATCATGATTATCTAAATCATAATTCGTCAGGATTAAAAACTTTCAAATTTAAAATAGTTATGCTCTCTGATACAATTGAAGTTAAAAAAAAAACTGGCAGGATTTTAGCTGTAAAATTATGAACTGTCACGTTTTTCCAGGCAAGATTTCGATGTCGGGACTTTTATAAATAGGAATAATTAAGGGACTGTATATGTAGTTAACTTACGAAAATCTTTTTAAATCTTTTGCAAATTTATATTAATTCAAATGTATTTATGTATTAAAAATTATTAGAAATTAAACAAAATATTGCATTTGCATCAATAGACGATGGTGCAGCTTATCATATGATGAACAGATGCGAAGAATCATTAGCAAATTTAAACAAATCATTAGAGATTGAGCCAAATGATGCATTTGCTTTAAGAAATCGTGGAGCAATTTATCGCAAGATAAGTAGATATAAAGAATCACTTACAGATTTAAATAAATCATTAGAAATTGAACCAAATAATGCATTAACATTAAGTGAACGTGGAGAAACATATCGTATGATGAATAGATACAAAGAATCACTCAAAGATTTAAATAAATCATTAAAGATTAAACCAAATAATGCAGAAGCATTAAGATACCGTGGAGCAATTTATCGCGTGACGAATAGATATAAACAATCATTGACAGACTTAAATAAATCATTAAAAATTGAACCAAATAATACAGAAGCATTAAAAAACCGTGGAGAAACTTACCAAATGATGAATAGATATAAAAAATCATTAGTAGATCTAAATAATTTGTTAGAAATTGAGCCAAATAATGCAGAAGCATTAAGAATTCGTGGTGAAACTTATCACATAATGAATAAATATGAAGAATCACTTGCGGATTTTAATAAATCATTAGAAATTGAACCAAATGATGCAGAAGCATTAAGATTTCGTGGGGATATTTTTCGTATAATGAATAGATATGAAGAATCACTTGCAGATTTAAATAAGTCATTAGAAATTAAACCAAATTATGCAAAAGCATTAAAAAATCGTGGTGAAACTTATCACACGATGAATAGATATGAAAAATCACTTACAGATTTAAATAAATCATTAGAAATTGAACCAAATAATGCAGAAGCATTAAAAATTCGTGGTGCAACTTATAACTTGATGAATAGATATGAAAAATCACTTGCAGATTTAAATAAATCATTAGAAATTAAGCCAAATGATGCATTTACATTAAGATACCGCGGAGCAACTTTCGTAAGATGAATAGATATAAAAAATCACTTGCAGATTTAAATAAATCATTAGAAATTGAGCCAAATGATGTATTTGCATTAAGAAATCGTGGGAGAACATATTATAAGCTAAGCAGCGATAAAGAATCACTTGCTGATTTAAATAAATCATTAGAATTTGAACCAAATAATGCATTTGCATTAAGAAGTCGTGGAGTAACATATTATTTGATGAATAGATATGAAGAATCACTTGCAGATTTAAATAAATCATTAGAAATTGAACCAAATAATGCAAAAGCATTAAAAGCTCGTGGAAACACTTATTACATGATAATTAGATATGAAGAATCACTTGCAGATTTAAATAAATCATTAGAAATTGAACCAAATAATGCAAAAGCATTAAGAGCTCGTGGAAACACTTATCGCATGATGAGTAGATATGAAGAATCGCTTGCAGATTTAAACAATTCATTAGAAATAAAACCAAATAATGCCGAAGCATTAAAAATTTGTGAAAAAGTATTAGAAATTGAACTAATTAATGTAGAATTCGTGGAGAAATTCATCGCATGATGAATAGATATGAAGAATCACTTGCAGATTTAAGTAAATCTTTAAAAATTGAACCAAATAATGCATTTGCACTAAGAAGTCGTGGAATATCCTATCGAATAATGAATAGATATGAAGAATCACTTTCAGATTTAAATAAATCATTAGAAATTGAACCAAATAATGCCTTTGCATTAAGAAACCGTGGAGCAACCTATCGCATGATGAATATGTACAAAGAATCACTTGAAGATTTAAATAAATCATTAGAAATAGAACAGAATAATATATTTGCATTAAGAAACCGTGGAGCAACTTATTGCATGATGAGTAGATATGAAGAATCAAATAACGATTTGATAAAATGTAAATTTTTAGATGAATGTGCAAATTGTGGACTGTATACCGCTTCAAAAGCTTGGTGTCAGTTATGTGATCCGCAAAGAATGCGCCAAGGATGGACAAGTGGAAATAAAGAGATTGATGACAAAGTAAAGGAGCTTCAGATCAAAACTACAAAATATGAAAATTTGATTGAATAGATTCCATTTGATAGACTAATTGACCTTCAAATTATTGGTAAAGGTGGATTTGGCACGATATATTCCGCAATTTGGCTAGATGGCAAGCCAATAATTAAAAGTAGTTTACAAACACGTGAACAATCATGCAAAGTCGCACTTAAAACTCTTAGCACTTTAAAAGAAGTAAGTTTATGTTTTGTTTTAGTGCTTTGCAAAAAAGTGTGCACAATTTTTGTGATAATTGTGAGAAATTTCAGATTCAAATACTATACGGTTTAAGTAGTCTATACTTGATAATTAGGTATTATTTAGTTTTTTAGATCGTTAAATCTATTTATGAAGAGATTTTTCAAAAGCGGTCAGTAACTTTAAGAGTAATTAATTTTTTAAATTTATTAAACTACTTTACTACTTATTAAATTACGAATATTTCGACTCACTATTATGACAAATTTTAAAAAAACTGACTGGTATTTTTGTAGGTTTCTAATAAACAACAAGTTGCTCAGTTTTTTTATTGCAGAGTATACATGTAGATTACTTAAACCTTAATTATTTGAAATCCACAAATTACAACATCACAACATTTTACAAAGCATAAAAAAATATCTATCAGCTATTATATCTGCTCAATTTTTCTAATAATAATAATTATATGTCTGATTTAACAAGTTCGAAAATCATGTTCAATGTAGATGGAATGGTATTGGGCTTGAGATTTATGGAATAACACAAGATCTAGGATCTCAGACATATATGGTATTTCAGTATGCCAATAAGGGAAATATGTACGATTTTTTAACGTCAAATTTTAAAGAACTCGATTGGGAAAGCAAATTGATGTATCTTATAGATATATCAAATGATTTGGCAAGGGTCCATGAATCAGTTATGTTCATTGTGATTTCCATAGTGGAAATATTTTGCTAAATCAATATAAAAGTATCTTTACAAAGTCTTTTATCACCGATCTAGGATTATCTAAGAATCTAAAAGAATCAACTTCAAAAGGCGAAATCTATGGAGTTATACCATATATTGCACCGGAAATTTTATTAGGTGAAGAATATACACCAGCAGCTGATATATATAGTCTAGGTGTTATCATGACAGAATTGTCAACTGGAAAAAGACCTTTTTGTGATTCTCCATTCGACTCTGGACTTTCTGTGAATATTTGTAATGGACTACGACCTGAATTTTCTAAAAGAACACCTGAATGTTATATTGAATTAGCTAATCAATGTATGGATTCCAATCCACATAACCGACCTAATGCTAAAGATATTAGTTCAAAACTTTCAGAATGGCGCTTAATTGTGATGAATTATTCAATAACTTGTGAAGAATCTAATATTAAAAGAAGTTTTATTTCTGCTAATGACGAGATCAAAACAATGCAAATTACTTTACTGAATTACCAAAGCTCGATATATTAGTAAACCAATAAAAACTAAAGAAATTAAACTAGCGTATGAATCAGCTAAATTTAGAGGTAATTTTAGAAATTTGTTAGAAATGTTATATAATTATTCATTTATTGTTTCATTCTAATAATTAATTATTGCTGTATTCATATAATAGATTCAAAAATGTGCGATCTTGATATGATGGTATTAAGTTAAGAAATGTGTAATTATAATTGTTATATGACGCATTTTTTTGCTGATGACCTAAATCGAAATTCATATTGTCAGAGTATGTAAACTACCTAGCATCGCCACCAAAATCATGCACGTAGTCACTGCTTAAATTTTGATCTAGGCTTGAGTATTGTTTCAATTACTATGAAACTTGGCGATTTTTCAATTCAAGATTTTTTTATTTATTTGTTGGAGTTATTCAAAGAAATAATTTGGTCACACTAATTATTGAAACTATTACATATAAATTTGAACATTTTTAAAAATATGATTATTAAGAATGTATTTACATTTAAGTTCGACTTTTTAAATATGAGATGTAACTTGGATTCAATATCATCTTTAGCTTTTATTATTTAAATTGATATAAACTTTTCCCACGTCTTTACATATATTAGTTTTAGGAATTTATTAAATTTGATCATTTATTAATTCTACGTAATCCTGTATTAAGTTTACAGATTAATATTTTGAAATTTTTTTGACCTTTGTAATAAAACAAAGTTAGCGAATTTTACTGTATTAGTAATAAGATCTTTTAGAAATATAATAAGGGTTTCGTCATTCGACAAGACAGACAAGGATAAGGATTAGTAAAATGAGTAGCCTCAGTTTATAAAATGTGATATTCAAAAGAAAATTTTCATATTGCTAATATAAATATTATTTTGAATGAATTTAAACTACCTGAATTTGCTGGCGATACTATGTGTGTTAGAGTATGTTACAAGTGCTTTATAGAAAATTTTTATAGTAGCAAGGTTTTATAGACTTAGAATTAACGTGAAACACACTGATATTGAAATATATGCGGATAAATTTATATTATTTAATACTTCACTATGATCAGTTTATAAAATAAATCAATTATTTTATGGTATTTTTAAATGATAAAATAATTGAACTATTTCATAAATCTGAGATAGTAAAGCATAAAATAAAACCGTTATTGCATACTTCGTATGCAATAACTATATATTATCCTGCAAACTCATATGATCATGGCGCAGCATTGTACTGTTATTTTTTTGCGTATTGCAATACAATGCCAAATAACAAAATATTTATTTTAAAATACTGAATATTGGGCCAGAAAGCTTAAATTTTGGTCGGAATTTTTTAAAATACCAGATATTGGGCCGGGAGGCAAATTCCGGTCAGAATTTTTTTAAAATTCCAAATCTTGGGCCGTGAAACACAAATTCTGATCAGAATTTTTTAAAAATTCAAGATCTTGGCCAGAAACCACAAATTCTGAATCTAAATTATACGAAGTTCTCAAAGAAATAAATCAATAAATCAAATGTTTACATTTTGAAACGGTTAATTTTTTTTACCAAGCTTTGCATTTCAATTCTAGCAATTAAAAATCAAATGTGCAATTATTAAATGTATTACCACTAAGAAATTTTTTGACAAATTCTTTATTTGATAATTCTTTACGGTCTTCCTTAAGATCTTTAATTCGATCTTTTTTTGCTAGCTTTTGAGGAATATTTTGATCAAGCTCAGCCAACGCATCACTTGACAACCCATCACTTCGATTTGAACCAGATACTTCAAGGTCAAAAAGTGCATTTAACAATGACACTTGCGAATCAGCCTTTTGCAAATGCCCTATGAGAAAAGTGGTCTGGGTGTTGGTTGGCACAGAGTTGTCTGGATAGGCACGTGTCATGTGGCACGTAAGGGCATGAAACACAAACCAAAATGAACAGAATGGCACGTATATTAGGTTTTACATTATTTGCTCGTGCATTAGGTGGCACATATAGGCCCGTTAGCCAGGGTTGGCAATGGGCTATGTTTATTAAAAATAGATTTGCCAATGGAGCTCAATGGACCAATGTTATAATCCATTGATCCATTGGTCCATTGACCATTTATTAGTTTATTATTTTTATAAGATGATTAAATATTACATATTATAAGTAAACCTTTATTTATCTTATTGCTAAATATGCATTATTATATTTAATTTATATTGTTTATTAAATAGCTACTCATTCATATTTATTACCACCACTGCCATCAAATAGAAAGCTTGTACTATTATAACTTCTAAGATTGACATTAAAGATGATATGTAATCTGGGTATTACATAGTTAAATAAATAAAAGTTTTAATAAACATTTTCACAGTATGTCAGAATCACATGTCTGACACTATATTACATGTATATTATCTTTATTGCAATGTGTAACCTTTATATAATAGTTATTTCACATGTGATGCATAAATAAATTTTGTATGCTTACCATCTAAATTAAATTAATGCGAATAATAATAGACTTGAATAGCTTATTTTAAGTTAACATTAATTAACTATAATCACTATAAATAAATTAATGCAAATAAAATAAAAAGAAGTATTTTTTAAGTATTTAGATTAATTAACCATCTTTATACCCAGTTAAATATATAATTTTATATACTATTGTTAGTCAAACAGTTAATAAATGGTTAAATAATTAAATTAGCACTTTGATTCGCAATCCGACTAATTCAGATTTATCTAATAATTCGAATTACTGTAATATAAAATTTTTTAATAAATAAAAAAATCTGGATTGATGGGTAAAAAAAAATTTAAAGGTTATAAAAACTGATTACTAAATTTTGTATAGCTTTATATATTAGATGAAATTAATTTACTATATTTAAATTATTATTATATATTCAATCTATTGGTCCATTGGTCTGTTGGAATTGTAATTTTTCAATGGAACCAATGGGTCTGGTCAATAGACCAGAGGTCTATTGGTGCCAATGGACAAATGTGCCAACCCTGCTATTTACTGGAATTACATGTATTAAATGGCATGTGCATCTTGTATGACCAATAAAATCACAGGATCAGGTGTAATGTAAAAATTCAAAACAAACGACTTTTTTTAAAAAATTGTCTGTATCTCAAAATCTCGTCTATAAAAAAGTTCTTTAATTCCTAACAAAAAAAATTCCTTGCAAAATTTTACTATAGACATGTCTGTTACCATTTCTTCACTATTATATCATACTCTAACTAAATCAAATTAACTCTTGCTTATAACTCATAAGAAATATATGCATGTGAACTTATGTGTGCCTCGACCCGTGCCAAAACCCATGAATTTTGGCTTAGTAAAGTGCAGCAATACCCGGTCTATTTACAGTTCAAAATGTCTGGTTAAACAGTCCAATTTGGACCAATTCAAAGTGCCAACACAGATCACAGACATACAATTCCAGATATCCGATCATTCCACACTTGATTGTGTCTTTCCATAGAAACACGTGCTTATACGTCTCACTTTTTTCATAAAGATGTGAACTTGCAAGAGCAAAGTCACTAATTACTGAGAGCACTACAGTCTTTAGGGCACCATGCTCTTTAGTAGCACCAAAGTTATTGGGGGCACCACAGTCACTTGGAATGTCAATATCACTTTTGGCAACAATATTGTTATTCAGGGCATAATTGTCTTCAGCAAAAGCTTTATAAAAAAAGAAATCTAAATTAATCAAATATTAAATATTTAAATAAATTAAATATTCAAATTTATCCTTTGATGAACCACCAGAAATTTGTATCAATGCATTAAAAAGACCAGTTAGATCTTCTTGCTGCATTATTAATTTGGGTCTTTCATATATGGCCAAGCCTTTCTGTGACTTGTGCCATGTGATTAACATAATGATGGTATCCGAATAACTAAGCTTTTTCAACACCTGTACTGCCGTCTTTCTTTTTGAATGATTTGATATACTTCAGATTCTGATTTTAATATTAGTAGTTTTACATATAGCCTGAAAGTATTCTCTTAATGTTTATTCACCTATTGCACATTTATAAAACTATTGTCTACAGAATTCAGCTTAAAAAAATAAAAAATATTAGAACATATATATGCTTTATATTAAGATCTTGATCATACAAAAAAAAAACTACTTGCCAGAATTTGCTAACATAGTTTTAAGTAGAAATTTATTACAGATGTTACTAGTGCTTGATAAAATAGAATTCATAATTACTAATAACACTTTTGATATTAGGCAAGCTAAATGCTTCTGCTTATATGTTATAGTTCTCAAGTCCTTGCAAGTTTGTTTTTGACCAGTATAACTTAACATCAATACCTCTATCAAATTGTTTGATAAAACTTCTACTTTGAAGATCATGATGCTTGTCCCAATGCCAACAAGATAGAATTATAAAAAAAAATTTATTATAACAATCCTTCTGGATTATTATGCTGCATTCTTGGATGATTGAGTATATACTTAACCTCTTTCAACATCAAACTATCTGCCCTGAAATATTTGCCTAGACCTTTCACTAAAAGGTTCTTCAACTATCTGTTAATTATTTGATTCAGATCAAAGTATACCTTGGGGTTTAATATGTCAACTAGCTTTTCTATAACAGAATGCTGGTTAAGATGTTACCAAATAGCTGCAAACAACACCTTATTGAGATTACACAGTATTCTTGCCCATCTTGCCATTTTATTACACACACAAACTTTAATAATTAGTCTTCCAAGACCTTTTTTGAATCCACTTGTTCAATTTTGCCTTTGTACTCTACTTCAGAGCAAAACTCCTCTAATGCTTTAATCCACTGGTCTGTTGCTTTATAAGTGGCCTTGATCTTTGAATTCTCTCTAAGTGTTTTTAATTTGTCAACAGGCAGTTCAGCATATTTAACCTGCTTTGCTTTACTAGAGTTTGTAGATGCTAGTAAAGACTTCTTTTTGGACATTTTAAAAAACCTTACAATAAAGTTTATTTGTTTTTTTTTGCTTTTTTATTTATTTATTTTTTTTTTGGTTTTTTTTTGCTTTAAATTTGTTTATTTTAACTTTTTTTTGGTTGCTTTAAAGGTTTAAAGTGTGATCAAGAAAAATTTACAACTTTAAGGCTTCTAGTAATTATTATCATCTAGCACAGTAATGTAACTAGCGACTTTAAATTCTGAAACTAGCAACCTAGAACCCTAATAATAGCAACTACTAGCTTCAATAATGATAGCTTTGAACTTCTAGAAGAAACACCTTGGACTTTTGGCAACAACAAATCAAAGATATATTTTAAAAAAATCAAGAACACTTAAAAAATTTTTTCACTTTTAATAAAAAGATCTATTTTATATTGATCTACTATCTTTTTTTTTAAATTAAATTTGTATTTATAGGGGGAGAATTGGGGCCATAATCATAAATTGCTGAATAACACCATTATTGAGCAAATTGTTGAATATGACAATTTGACTCAACTGGACAAATGATTGTCTGATACGTGCTACTTCACGGCACGTGTTAGCTACATTGCAGAAACTTTGAATTTTTTAAAATATTGTTATGAGAAACTTATGAGAAAAGGTTAAAACAATATAGCCACAATATAGCTATGATATAGTTTTGATATAGTCTTGATATTTTAAAAATTTTAATATAGTAACAATATTGCAACGATATTGTAACAATATTGTAAAATTTTGCAAAATATTTATTAAAATATTGTAATGATATTGTAATGATATTGCAACTA
>CAJVPY010003005.1:0-14907 GCA_910591965.1 Dentiscutata erythropus | reverse complement strand
CATATAGAACGTTTACTATAGGCAGCCAATAAGATTTCAAGGATCGACAGCCAATCAGGTGGATTTTTAACTATGCTGTAATTACGGTAGTTTTCCAATTATCCATATTGCAAATTTTCTTATTGAAGCAACTTTTTAGGCACAGAGTTGCTCTTGACAATTCGGTTAAATAGCAAGACCGGCTATGCTGAATGTTTGCTCTGAACTGATTGTATTTCTTTTTTTTTGATTTTTATTAAAAGTTGAGACGTCGATGTTTATTTTAGGAATTAGAACCGCATTATTAGAGACTATTTATACTAATATTTCTGTACGTCTTAATATTTTGAGAAATATTAAATATAAAGGTAAAAAAAAAAAAAAACTTTATTATTATTCATTTTTGGAAAGAATAAAAAAAAAAGAGGTTCATTATTTTTATTTTCTTTTTATTAACTTATCACTTTTTGGACCAGGACCGGGATGTTAGGGACCGAGGACCGAAAATCAATCGGTCCTCGTTACAGTCCATACCGGTCTACTTCTACTAAAATACGAATGTATACACAATGACTCTTGATACAACGGACTCCCAAATATAATACGTTACATCAAGAGTTACTGTGTAGTACAAATCCAATCAAATTGTTTGATTTCAAAATCAGGCAATTTGATTGGATCTGTATTGATTTGCCGAAATAGAACAAGTAATAGTAAAGAGATCGAAAAAAATTAATTTTGATTACCAGATTAAACAACATTATCAATTGTCAATAATTAGTAACGTTGGTGCCGTTACTTTCTCTTATCTCCTGGTTAACCCATCCACGTACGTACCTTTTTTTCACATACTTATTTATACTATACATATATCTATTTAATTTAGGTGATTGAGCATAAGTATTGTATTATCCTTACTTAATATTTAAAAACAATGCGTAAAAAAGGTTTCATTTTAAAATAAGTACATGAATGTTACGTGGATAGCAGGGATAAACAGTTATAAACAGTTATCCTGGTTAATTAGGTATAAACGAAAATTTATTAGGAAGTATAACTAATTGAGGTATCCAATGCACTATGTAAATGACAAATTTATATGATCGGATTTTTTTGTGGCTGTTTCACAAATTCCCAACGTTGTACAAAAAAAATAACCACCTTTTTTTTTCACTGGTTCTAGATATTTGAAAAATACCATACCTTGTGAAAAACCAAAACTTAGAGACTTCAATCATAATCAATACAACAGGAAAAAGTTTACCTGATTATTATATATTAGTTACAAATAGTTCTGGAAATATTTTCAAGATTTGAAATTAAAAAGTTTTTATTATTATTAGATCTGCTAGAATTGTACGTATTATGAAGATTCTGAAGTTTATATTATTGAAAAAGTTTGAAATATTGTGTAAGTTATATATTTTAAAATAGTGTTTTGGAATTATTTATGTATGATTGATTATTCAGATTTACTATTATATGAAGATATGAATATAAACTATTAAAGACAAATTGCAAATGCAAATGAAGAATCTAATTATATGAAATATATGTAAGTTCATTTTTTTTTATTTTGAAGGTTTTAGAAACCTTTGAAGTATTTCAGTTGCAGATTCTTTATTAATTGATTAATTTTCAACAATAGTTCTTTTTTGTCTGTTTTTTAATCAAATTTCTGATAGTTTTTCTTGAGTAAGTGAAGTTTTGAGAGGCTTGATTCTTGTAGGTCAATAGACATATTTGGATGTGTTTTGAGATCATATTTGTTGAACATACCCTCAAGGTGTTGCTAATAAACGATTATAGGCCAAATTTTGTGCTTAATGAAATTATGTATTAATGGATAATTGGGTAATTTGGTATAGGTAGATTGTGAAAAGGTCAAAAATTGTTCTTTAAAATCATTATTTTTCAGTGCTTCAAATAATCCAAAAGATTCTTGTTTCTTGTTTTTTATATCACTTACTAATTTATCTATATATTTTTTTTGCATTTCTGTAAAATTTTCTGAAATATGCATATTTAATACAACCTTAATAATTGCAATTGCAAAATTGGGACCATGAATCCCTCCAAGCCAGCATATAGAAAGAGGTAAATGTGTCTATGGGTCCATCTATTGTTTAAATGCATCTAATGCTTTTACTAATCCTTGTCCAATTCTATTTATTAAATTATTAAACTTATTTGTAGATAAAATTTCATAAGCTAATAACATCTCTTTTGCAAAGACTTCATCAGGATGCTCAGCTGCTATTTGCAATTTATTAATCCATTGTTTGACTTTATTTGGCATTTTACTCGCTCTAAATCCACTTGGGAGATTCGTAGTATTTGTATCTTTACCAATTAAAAAGAACATAACTTTTTCATAAAACCATTCACCAAAACTAACTATTATTGAATTTCTATATTTAATTTATTGTTTTGTAAGAAACTATAAAATGTTTTCCATTTTTTTAAATAGTTTTCAGGAATTTTGTTTGCTTTTTCTAGTTCTAGTTGGTTAATAAACCAACTAGAAAATTGTAAATGTATCTCTCTCCAATCTAAATATTGGTTTGCTTTAGTTAATTAATATAACTAATGGGTTGAGATAGTTTTTGATATCTTTTAAGATTATAATTAAGTAATAATTTATATATTTAATGGATTGTACTTATCAGATTTATTATATCTGCAATGAAGATAATAAGCCGGATTAAGAACATTTGACAGATGTGGCTCTAAAGAAATTCCTGAAAGTGATTTAATTTTTCCAAATGTTGTATCATTAAAATGTGTTGAAGCTATATATAATGCATGCAGACCACAAAAAATTTGAGTTGCTTTTGCTGAATATTGCTAATTAAATTTAACAACAGCACCACCTGTTGATCTTAACATATAAGCTGTATTATTGGTAAGCCAATATTGACATTGTGCTAGATTTAATAAATTTTTACTAATAGCTTCTCCAACATTTAAAGATACCATAGATGCTAAACAACGATCCAAGTCTTTCATATTAAGGATAGTAAGTATAGGTTCTTGTTTATTCTCGTTCCAGTAAGCTATACATACTAAAAATATTTTTTTTCTCCTCTTGTACTTTTGTCTGCTAAAATTCTATATAAGCTAAATCGATTTGAAAATTGAGGTATATTATCTTGTATAGAAATTTCTGCTACTTCTTTTGTCTATCATGATAAAGTACTTGAAGATAAGCATGATTTAGAAGGCTAACCAGTAAGAAATGTTATAATTTCTTTTGTGCATTGTATTGTTGACGATATCAAAGTATGACCAAAAATACTTAAATTCATAGTTATATAAACAAATTTGGGTGTATATTTGTGATTATTTTGTTTAATTTTTTTAACTATAGCTTTTTCGATATTTTTATCTAATATTTTTCTTTTTTTTCTAACAGATGATCTAACTTTGGAAACATATTTACTTTTAGATCTTTTAAAATGACTAAGTTTAATTGTCAATGATTTTGTTCTACAGGTTAATCTAAGTATTTTTTTTTTAATTTTGAATTTTCAACTTTAATAATTTAAGTTTTTCTTGTACATCAGAACTCGATATTCCATGACTTGTAAATAACAAACCCATAGCTTTTTCTTGCAAATAAGAGGACAAAATTTTTCCTTTATTTGGCCTGTCTTTATATCTCATATTACTAAATAATTGAAGACTATCTAATAGTTCTTTTTCTGACAGATAATTGATTTTTGCTATTATATCCTTTTTTATTTTTTCTGGTTTAGAGATATTTAATAGAGAAGTTGATATTTGTTGATTAACTATATTTTAAATTTCAATTAGGTTGGTTAAATTGTTTTCAATTAGGTCAGTTGAATTGTTTTCAATTAGGTCAGTTGAATTGTTTTCAATTAGGTCGATTGAATTATTTTCAATTAGGTTGGTTGAATTGTTTTCAATTAGGTCGATTGAATTATTTTCAATAGTGACCGATTGAAAATTTTTATGTCGATAAATATAAAAATTACATATAGGAATTTGGTATTGATTAGATTGATTAATTGAAGATGATAGTTTATTAGATTTATTTAGATATTTTGATGAGACGTGCTTTTTTACAATGTTTACGAGTTTTAGATAATTGACCCATTTTGCTTTTTTCAATTTTCGAATTGAAAAAAAGGCTGTAAGAAAAAAAAAGCTTTTTTTATACTAAATCTTCATCTTTGTTAATAAAAAATCGCATTATTTAGTAAAACACTTTGATATATCGCTTTGATATATCGTTTTGATATATCATTTTGATACATCATTTTAATACAGTATATTACTTTGATCAAAATCGCTTTTGTTAATAATTAAATAAAAAATAAATAAATAGTATCATTTATTAATAACAATTACACTATTTAATAAAATGTCGCTTTGATACATCACTTTAATTTATTGCTATATATATAATTTTATCATTTTAAGGTATAAAAACTAAGACTAATTTTACCTTTGTAGATATTCTTGCATTTAGTTATTATATTTTATCGAAACGAAAGCTATTTTATAAAAATAGTTATTTGCAATATATATACGAACAGGGCTAAAATGACACATAATAAATTTTATTACTCGTAAATTTGATGTATACTTTAGACAATAGGCAGCGGCGCAGTAAATGGCTGCCGTATCTATGTCATTTTAGCCTTGTATATGAATATAAAACTTTCAAGCACTATAACTTTAAAAAGAACTAATTATTTATTAAAAAAATTTATCTAATCTTATTGAAAATATTATATAGAATGATAATATAGAACGAATATTTTATTTTATATCTTATTAAAAATTTTTAATAGAACGATAGTATCTATGATAAAAAGATTTTTTTATCGAAGATTTTTACACAATCAGCTTTTGTATAAGCTAAAAAACTCTCTATATTATTAAACTAGAGCATATTTTTATTAAAATTAAGCAAATTCTAAATCTCTATTTTCAAAAATAAAAGAGAAATAGCGATTGAAAAATGCATATTTTACTATGTGCATTTCGGAAAAATTATAGGTTATGTAAAAAAATTTCATACCGATTTTTAATAATGATCTTCAATAGGTTTGTAAATCCTATGATATCGCATACCCCAATAACTAATGCATTGATTGTTTATGCAGCCATTCTTTTCCAGCAAAGTTTCGCTTATACCTAATTATCCAGCGTATAATTATTATCGATTTACAACTGACTATTGCTATAACATTCCGCAGTGATATGTAAATTTAATGAGGAGAGAGAACCAGAAGAATGTCTTTCAGAGTAGCAAAATAATGAAAATATTTATTAAAACTGACTGAATCTCAAAGCTGATAGTAAATATTGGAAGCATACCAATGCAGAAAGATTCTGAAATACGTATTCTGTTCAAAATTACACATAATTCTGCCAAAAATTATAAATACAGTACGTACATATGTGTAACAATAACGGACAAAATCCTTTCTCTTTAAACAAAAGTAATTCATGGCATCAAAAATATTTATGGGAGATAAGCCCGAATTAATAGAAGATATTCTTAATTCCTTATACTCATGCGTACTTGTACGTGTAAAATATAAATTCTTATTTTTTTGGCAAGTTCCATTTTCATCAAAACAACGAAATTCATTATTTATTCTAAATATTTTTTCATCTGTTGGCGAGAATGAAAACTCGTTCTAACAGAATATGTAATGATGAAAAATTTTCCAAAACACTATTCAATTACGTAAGATTTTTAAAGGTTCTTGATCAATCTTGTTTATAAAGTAATGTTAAAAAATGTGTTAATACTGATATCAAGCTTATTAATTCAAAACCATATCATGACAACTCATCAAATTGTCATTTTACGCTCTATAATACGTCACGGGATTCTAACATTTAAACTTTAACTGAGTTATCCTTTATTCAGAGTTCTTATTTTACATAGAATGAGATAGCAGAGATATCAAATATAATAAATACATTAGGGATGATAAATATCGAAGATTTTGCTGCCTTTAATCATGTATTTCAGCCAGAATAATTCTATCAAAAGTTTTTGTTAATCAACACTACTAAAGTATATCTTAAATCTCTAAAGTTATAAAGTATAACAATGTAAGTTAATTTAAGTCAACGATTGTAAAAAAAAACCAGATTAAACGAGACACGTGGGAAACTATAAATACATTTACTCTATCTCTTATCTAACCTTTCACAAAAATCGTTACCTTGTCTTGTTATTTAATAACCGGTCTGCTTCAGTAAGCAGAAAAGATTATTACTATTATTGAACTAGGGAAATTTAGGATTTTATCAAGTCTCAAAACGAAGGGACATAAAACAGATATCATAGTCCCTAGTGAAAAAGCTGATAAAAAGTTTCATTCTTGCTAACACGTGAGTGTAATAAAATTTTTTATTTATATATTTATTTATGCAGAGCAGAATATCAGAATATAGCAAGTAAAGATTGAAGAAGAGAGCTTATAAGATTGCAAGTAAAAAAAGATTTTAAAGTCGGTAGTGTAAAATTGCTAGACAAAGCTCATCTCTATGATACAACTTACAAATAATGTTATTGTACCGGTTATAAATAAGTAGCTGCGCAACATTGTCCAATGGATGAATACAGTCTGATCTTATATAATTTTGTAGAGACGTTGTCACTATTATTAGGGTTCTGCAAGTAAACTTGCCGGGTACAATTGGCATTGTGCCAGGCACTGTTGGCACTATGCCGGGAGGAATACTAGTGCCCAAGTGCCTGCAATTTTTTTTATTATGCTGAACTTTTGTCAGTGCCACAATGTTTTTAGTACATAGACAGTCATAGGATTGCTAATTTCCAAACATGATTAACATTAATTAATGATCAACTAAGTAAATTTAATACAGTGCAAATAATTATTAGCGAAACTAAGCACTTTATTTTTCAGCATCCATTTACTAGAAACGTATTGGTATCATTTGGCCTTTTTTGGTCATTAAAACTGATAAAATCTGATCAAAGATCTCTTTAAATTATAATTATTTGTTAGATGTTAAACAGTCAATCGCTAGGAAGTGCCTTAAGTTTTAAAAAACCATATATTAGAACTTGCGTCTGACCGATTACTTTTTTCACTGAGCAAGTTAACAATTATGTATATCAATATATGATATATCTGTCAAATAACAATCTGGCCCAATCGATCGGTTAATACCCTTTAAATTTTGAGTACAAATAAAATTAGCCCAGACATCTTTTGTCTACTGTATATTATTAATTAACACCAAATATATTTTTTAATTCTTAGTCAAATAAATCTTTAATGCCTTTAATTCGGTTTTTTAAATTAATAACATTTAAAGTTGTACAAAATATTATGTTCATCTGATTCTTTTTACATAATGATAACCAATATTAAATTTAACCTTCAGAATTACCTAAGTTTGCAGATTTCAAAAAAAAATGCTTTATTTTCATTTTTTCTACTTCTCCATTTTTGTAATAATTACATATCCAAAATTCATATAAATTTTTTAGTCATCTTTTTTTTATAAAAAATACATGATCAATTTTAATAAATTCGTTGGTTAATGTATGATCGTGAAATCAAACCACGATTTTTAAAAATTTTTAGGATTTCACGATCGTCCAATTTCACCATCATCCGCGACAGTTAATATAACCTTATATGAGACACATACAATAAAGTTCAGATCTGGATAATATAATTTAAAAAAAAAATAGTAACCGTAATATAGAAAATTCTTGTAATTCACAAAGAACCAATCCTCGAAGCGGACTGTTAATGTTGCACGAATGGTTCAATTGATCAAAATTTTTTTACTGCATAAGTTTTATAATACTTTTTAATTCACTAATCTACAAAACTATAAATCAGTCCAACCTTAACCTAAATCTGGCCAACTTTATCAATGAAACACTTTAGGATACGCACATACATAAAGATATATAATATAATCAATTACCGAATTATTATAACATGGCAATACTAACTTTCTTTTACTTGATTTAATAATCTAAATATCAATATACAAATAAGTAATAAATTTATTTAACTATAAGTAAATCAAATATTACTTACCATTGGGAACTTCAACATTATCAATAGGTTGACTCTCTAAAATACATACATATAAATATACTAAATTACAATTTAAAGACAATTTAAGAAAATAAATATCATTACCTGCATCTACTATATTGGCAGATTTAAAAAATTTTACAATTAATAATTATTGATTTTAAAAAAATATAAATAAATGTTATTACCTGGTTTAGGAAGTTCTTGAAAATGCAAAAGTCGACTTGTATGGATAGCTTGTGGATCTGTTTGATAGCTGAGTCGTGCCGATTTAACTCGATCATACGCTGAGGAATTTTTGTCTAAGTTTTTTATTTCTTTAATTTGTTTACATAATTCAGCTTTTTCATTTCTCAAATCATAAAAAAAATGGTTTAGCGTTTTAGCTATTCTTTAGCAGTTGGTCGGTTTTGAGGTTTTGCAACTAAGCATTTATTCATCAGATTCAAAAGTAGTTGAGGAACTTCGCATTTAATTTTAGGTCTGAGGCCTTTACAAATCTCGAGTGCAAGGGCGAAATCATGTGGAATATCATAATATGGTGGATATCCAGTAAAAACTTCCGACATAATTACTCTGAAAGAATAAATATCTGATTTTTGAGTGTATTCCTTTCCATTGTATATAACACCTCTGGAGCAATATAAGGAAGAACACCAAAAAGTGCTTTAGAATCTGAGTCTTGTGATACTGGCTTACATAAGCCAAAATCAGTAATGTAAGAACTAAACATATTTTGTTTAACTATATTTCCGGAATGAAAATCTTTATGCACTAATTTGGCTTCATGAATTGTATTAAGCCCATCAGCTATGTAATATAAGTTAGATACTTTAGAAGCCCAATCTAGTTCATTATATTTACTATCTAATAATTTTCGGAGACTTCCTTGCTTTGCAAACTCCATGACCATCATGTAATTACCATCTTTTGGGGTTTTACTTATTCCATAAATTGCAATTTTCGAATTGCCTCCATGTTTATGTTGGTTTTTAACCTAATAAAATATTAATTAGAATAGGTATATTACTATACTTAATAAATTATAATACTTGCTTCTTCTAAAAATTCTCGTTTTATATCTTTAGAATTATCAAGGCTTTTTAAACAGATATCTATTTGTCCATTTATAATCGAATCCTTTAATAAATCCGTCAATCCATACTGCCTTAAAAACAGTGATAAAATCTCCTTTAGCAAGATACTTTATATTTGCAAATTTACTAAATGGTATCCATACAATAATGTCCTTAAACGTCACTGCATTGAGTTGTGTTTGTTGAATTAATTGATCAATGTCGTGATTGTCACTTGTCCAATTATGAAATTCATTTTTAAATCTATATTAAAAAATAATAATAAATATAATAATAATTAAGAGCAATGATTTAAAAAAATAACTAATATATACCGTCTACGTATCATGGGTTAACGTATAATTTATTAATGCATTAGAATTACCATAATTTTGACTTATGCAAAAAAATTTGTTATTGAACTTACTCGCTATAGTGATTTAGATAGATAAGATGGTTTTTATTGGAATGAACGTAGTTTCTATAGTAATTACCGTAAAAAATTCTACTGTACTTACCGACTATCACGGTGATTTAGATATGGATATGTTAGGTTTGTATTGGAGTGAACGTAGTGTTTTGCTGAAAAAAATTCGGTTATTATACTTACTCGTTATGGTGTTACAAGTGATTTAGATATGGATATGTTAGTTTTGTATTGGTATGGACGTGATTTCTATACGTAGTGTTTTATTGTACTTACTCGCTATGATGTTACAAGTGATTTAGATATGGATATATTAGTTTTGTATTGGAATAAACGTGATTTCTATACGTAATGTTTTACTATAAAAATCTCGGTTATTGTACTTACTATGGCGTTACAAGTGATTTAGATACGGATATGTTAGTTTTGTATTGGAATGAACGTGATTCTATGCGTAGTGTTTTACTGTATGGGGATTTAAATATGGATATGTTTAGTTTTGTACACGTAGTGTTTTATGTAAAAAATTCGGTTATTGTACTTACTCGCTATAGTGATTTAGATACGAATATGTTAGTTTTGTATTGGAATGAACGTGATTTTACATGTAATGTTTTACTGTAAAAAATTTGGTTACTGCACAGTCAAACCTCTCTATAGTCACGCCCTCAATTCCAAGAAATTCTGTGCTTGTAAGCAATTGTGTCTGTATAGAGGTCAAATTTCTTATGTTTTATATAAATTTGTTTTAAAAAATTAGTGTGCTTATTAAGAGGTCGTGGCTATAAAGAGAGTGATTGTAAGGAGGGAAGACTGTACTTACTTGCTATGGTGTTACAAGTGATTTAGATATGGATATGTTAGTTTTGTATTGGAATGAACGTGATTTCTATACGTGTGTTTTACTGTAAAAAATTCTTACCGACTATTGTAGTGTTACAAGTGACTTAGATATTGATATGTTAGTTTTGTATTGGAATGAATGTGATTTTTATGCGTAGTGTTTTACTGTAAAAATTTCGATTATTGTACTTACAAGCTATGGTGTTATGTTAGTTTTGTATTGGAATGAACGTAATATTTTACTGTAAAAAAATTCGATTATTGTACTTACGAGCTATGGTGTTACTAGGGCTGTTAATCGATCCGGTCCGGGCCAACGATCCTTCGGTCCATCCAGGGATCGGGCCGGTCCGGACCCTTTTAAGGATCGTTGGCCCTATAGTAGATATTAAATAAAACTATATTAACTTGATAATGTGCATTTAAAACAACTATAAAATGCTGTTTTTAGTTAAACCCAAAAAAAAAAGTCGTTATTGTCAATTACAAACTCCTTAGTTTGTCAAAGAAGATTAAACTATAATAGGGTATAATGAGAACAGACTGCTGTTAATATTATTAAATAGTGAAATTTATTAATAACAGCAATGGAGTAATCAGCTAATTTTTAATTTTCCTATGGGCATTATTTTGGAGCATGAGCTTGAAACAAGCTAATGATTTATTTAGCCAAGGATTTTTAATAATAAAAAATTATGATTTACATTCAACTAAATTGACTATTAGTTTATCTCAAACTTATGTCCCGAAATAACGCCTATATTCAAACACAGTATATTGATCAAAATTTGTATTTAGTGAAATCTGCCCGATCCGCATGTAAGTTATTGAACCAATTATGATTTTAATAAGATAATTTTTATTTATACATATATGCAATAAGGTAATAAGATAATAAATATAAAGCAGAACTTTTTTTAACGATTATTTTTTCCAAATTATTTCCAAAAACTTTTCTTAATAAATACATTATAACTAGTTGAAAAAGTAATAAGTAAGATAAGTCAAGGAACTACAGCACCTGTTATTTAGAGGTAGTTCTCATATACTATTTGCTAACAGGTTCAGAGTTTATCACTCACTGTTGTAATGGGAGCACTTGTTGTTTAGAAGTAGTTCTCATATACTACTTGCTGACAGGCTTAGAGTTTATCACTCACTCTTTAACATTCTTTAAGTACCCGCCCTTCGCTCAGTCAACAAGTTCCTGATATACTTTGCAAGAAAAGTATATACACTCCTTTGGTTTGGAATTAGAGTTTTTTTTTTACCTCTACTGCCTCTTGCCGATCTTACCAAAATTTTCAACAAAAGTGGACAATCCAGCTTACCCCCTCCAAAAGATCAGCATTGTTTACACTTTCTATTTTTGGATGGACGAAGTAGGACATAAATATGGGATTGTTTTAACAATGATATACCTACACATGTGATGAACCAATCGGCGCTCTGGTTAATGAACTGACCCAGACCGGACAGTAAAGTCAGAAAAGACTTAACAATAAGGCAAAGCTTTACAATAGAGATATACAAGATTTTTAAATTTAGTATTAATTTTTATAACTGTGCCTGGCACGGGCTATAATAGTGTTTTCATAGATTGTTTTTTTTTTGCCTTTTTCTTCTTATTTCATTTTTTTTTTTTGTTCATTTTCTTGTTGCTTAGGCAGTTTTTTTTCTTTCTTCCTTTCGTGTTGTTCTCTTTATCTTTTAGTGTTTGTGTTTTTTTCATAAATTAGTTGGAGACTATGAATCCTTTTGCTTGTAAAGCTAGAGGAAAAAGGTTTAGAAAAGATGGCAGTCTTAATAGGCCGTAAATACTATTCAGTGATATATTAGAGAATTCACTTGCAAGGTTTTTTTGATATTGAGATAAACTTTACTATACCAGATCAAACATGGGTGATTGGGCACTTTGGTGTCACAATAAATTGGGTTAGCCGAAACTTGTGATTTAGGTGGTGCTTTAGTTTACTTTAGTAAAAATGATATTTTACCCATGAGTTAAATATATTAGCCTAATAAAGTTAAGGCAAGATTGCCGAATTCAAAAAATAAATAAATAAATAAATAAATATAAAGCAAATTTAAAAACAATATTAAGTGGTTAAAAGTAATAAAATATCTTCTTAATTAATTTTACTATAATATTCATATTTAACGAAGTAAATTATAAAAGCATAGATATTAATCATGGTTGAAACTTAATAAAGAGATTATTTTGCTACATTACTATTCTATGTTATTTTTTTATTTTTTTTTTTATATTGCCAATATAGAAACTTTATTAGTTATGATTAACACCTTTTACAGAACAATTGATATACAGTTTCTAATTATATTTGTGCTACTTTTACTAGTCACCCAATGTGGCATTATACTCTTTATTTTTCTTATATTACTTTTCCATTAACTATTTCAAGCCAACTTTCAAGCTAGAGTCAGTTGGAGCAACCTACTATTACATGTCCCACCTATATAATTATTTTCTATAATTTTTTTCTCAATTAGTACATATTGACTGCTGCCATTGTGTTTGTATCTCACACCACCTTTTGGGGTGCAGCTGTAACACAATCTGTATCTTAATTTCAACCTTTCTAATTAGTCCTCAATTATGTACTATTATATAAGATTTTCTGTTATTATCTATTTTTGTATTATTATACTCCCCTATCTACTTCTTGCAGCAACCTTATAATTCTCTCAAATTGGTTTATTCCAGCAGTTTTTTGCTCTTCTTGCTCCCATATTGGTGTATATAGCCCTTCATGTATTGATACTATACAGCATAGCCAGATTTATCGAATCTCCAGTTGTTATCTGCAGTGTACCACCTACTTTATACAATACTTCTATAGTTGGTATGATTGACTGTAGTATGGGTGCTGAAGCTTCCCAATATAATTATATTATATGGGTATACTACTGACAATCATTTTACTTCTAGCTTGGTGATACAAGGGCATCTAGAACCTTGACTTATAGTGCATCAGTATGGCACCTATCATCGACATTGTAATATGCAGTATCTACTTATTAGTTTTTCAAATTTTCAATCTTGTGTGCCAAAGGTGTTTCTTTATTTGGTAAAGCCATCCTCTTATCACAGCCCTTTACTGTATTCACCACTTCTAGATATACTGTATTTAGCTATCCTTCCAATCAAGATCCCTAAGACCGCCTTAGAGTTGTTGGTATTATCTAGCCAATTGAGGATTTATATGCATAGCTTTATGCAGTATTACTTTCTGTGACACTATATTACATGCAGTGCCTAGTCTTCTCTACAGCTCAGAACTCCTTTTAAAAATTCTTTATATACTTCACATGGTCTTATCATCACAGGGTTTTGCATTCAAAAGCTCCTATAGATTATAGAGATAATTAATTAAATTAATTACCACCAGTTATAATTGAACCATTGACCTTGTCTGTGGAGGGTTAGGTGCCTAGACCACTAGGCTATAAGACCCTAACCCTCTATATTATTTTCTAAATCATAATTTATATATAATTTAAATTATCAACCATGTTAATTAATATAATTATTGCATCTCATATATCTTAGAAACAAATATTATAAATTTGAAAAGCTTATTTATTATAAATGTGTTGAGATTCTTATATTGATAAACTTATTTTCATCATTATAATAAAAAGTATTAATTAATTGTCAGTCTATCCGATCCAGTTCTATTCAATTCAGGACCACAGTCCAATTTGATTCTTTAAAAGACTGGTGGTCTTTTAACTAGAATAGACCGGACGAACTGATTAATAGCCATAGGTGTCACAAATTATTTAGATACAGATATATTAGTTTTGTATTAGAATGAACATGACTCTATACGTAGTGTTTTACTGTAAAAAATTTTAACCAACTATTGTGGTATAGAAATTGACAATAGAGAACTAGAACCTTTTGGTGCAACCTAATCCAGCACACTAGACAATTTATCAAAAGAGGCATGTTTTATTTGGCTAGTGGGTAAGTTAAGGCTTCAGTTGTCAATACTTCTGAGGTAAGAATACAGATCAAAGGTTACACTACTATGCCATTTAGTAGTTGATTATTAACAAATATGGGGAATGAAGTAATTAATTATCAATCATGAACCGGGAATTAATAACTTTTCTCAAAAGCAAGAAGCCTTTATTATATATTACTTATATTACTAATATTACTTATAATACTTATATTGATTTTAATTACTATACTACCTATCAATCTTTTAATCACTAAAAGTCTATATCTCTTATACAACTTATATGACTTATTCCTTCAACTGTTTTCTAGACAAATTTGCCTAGAATTTTGAAAAGTATTTACAATTTTTTAAATAAAATTAAAATTATTAATGATATAGGATATACTTTATATATACAATAGTATATTTAAAACATATTCTATATACTTTATTATGAAAATTTTTTAGATTTATTATAAATCTTTAGAGTAATAAAAATTTAAAGCTCTTGCTTTAAAAATTTTTACTATAAA
>CAJVPY010003004.1:0-14913 GCA_910591965.1 Dentiscutata erythropus | reverse complement strand
TATTTTTACCGGGATCTGCATGTCGATCAGTATCAAAAAAGTATGTGCAGGTGTATCAAAAACGTAAGATTTGCTTCTGGTTGGCTAAAATAAATCACATGCTTTAAATTTATTAATCAACCAACGATTAGTTGGTTAAAAAATTTCCAATCGATTAGTCAACTAGTTATCAACTAGTTGGTTTTTCAAATAACGATTTGGATCACTAGGTCGTTGCCTCTACCGTAATGAATTAATATGTTGGTAGTGACTACTGTCGTGGGCAAAACTGAAAAAACGAAGCGAATCAGGATAATAAAATAGATCAATTATTTTAAGTGTTTTTATTAGAACTTTCAAGAAATATAATTTTCAGGTGAAAGGGCACTTTATTATAATTAAAGAATTATTCGTACTTATGAATTAATCCTTTAACGTTAATATTTAATACAGGTTTTCAGTAAAATAAGATAATTATGAATAAATTGAGCACTAAAATTAAAGTTTTTTGAAGATAATAATATCGACAACAAAAAAAATTTTAGACACAACATTTTGAAATACCGTGGCGAAAATATCAAACACATTAAGGGGTTTCAAAGTTAAAATCAGCAAATCTTATCTTATTTTTCCGTTTTTTTAATTCAACATAATAAAAATGCTATTGAAAAAAATCCGATTTATTTTCGAAATGCATCACTTATTTGTTAACTTCGAAATCCCTATTATACGTATTGGGGTGTATCATTTCAAAAATTATTATAATAAAAATTAATAATACAGATTTTTATTATGATGGTATTTGTTTTACTGATAAATTATTTGTCAAGTTTTTTTTCATAAAGATTTAAACTTTTAAAAGTAAATATATTTAATAAATGTACTTTAATCGCAAAAAAACGTCAAATTTTTGATTTCTTTTTTTTTTTTAGAATATTAAAAAGAGATTATGTTTATATTTTGTATTATACAATAATCAAAATTTTATCGTTATTGATTTAAAATTTTGTAAAAATTTTTGTAAACAAAACTAAGGCGTTAAGTGGCACCAAGGATAGAGATGTAAATATACTGTATATAACTCTTAATTAAACTATATACTAAAATAATAAAAGTAGCATAGGCTTAACAATCTCAATATTTATTTTGAATTTTCCTGATACCCGTTACGTTGAGGAAATCTGCTGCAATGTTTAATCTTGATCCAGCTTTGTATCTTTGATTATTTAAAAACCGATTAATGAAGAGTTGAACAAGCTGATAACATACCGGTAGTAGTATGTAAAGTGCTGCGAAATAAATTAAATATATTTTAATAATGTGCTAAAGTGCAAAATAAATTAAATATATTTTAGTAAATATATATATATATTAAAATACAAATAAATTTAACAATAAATAAATCAGGAACGGATCAGTTTTTATTTACTTGAGCACATTTTTTAAAATACAATTTTTTTTTACGAGACAAAATTACTTTTTCGCCCAGTGAACACCATCAAAACGTATCATTTTTAATTAAGTAAACCGAATACAGTATTCTATATATACCGCACACATAATTGACAAATTCTTAATACTTGATTATCTTATCAGCCTCCAAGAATTGCCTTTTAGTTCTATTACTACATGAAACTCCATGCTTTTATTCTAACTTAGCCTTTTATTTTTATTTTTTCAGGAAATAATCCTCGAACAAATCACGCTGATACAAAAATTAGATCTTTCGGATCTAAATCCTATTCAAGTTTGATCGATCAAAGATTTAAAAATTGCTGCGATTTCTCAGTAATCATCTAATGAATTTTTTTTATTTGAATTTTATGAATCTATAGGATTCAAAAATAAAAAAATTCATCTAATTTAATCAGGTGGTTGCTGAGATATCATCGCTCGAAGTTTTTTTTTAAAAAAAATGGAAGCTGCGCCAAATTTTCCTAAAACAACCACATGATCAAATTTGATGAAATTTTTTTGTTTGAATTCTATAGGTCCATAGAACTTAAACATTAAATTTGATCAAGGTGGTTGATGATATATTTCACTCAAAGTTTTTTAAAAATATCAAACCGTCAAAAGTAGAAGCTGTCAAAATTTTTCTTAAAATTTGAGTGAAGGTATCTCAGCAACTATCCGATTAAATTCGATAAAAGTTTTTTATTTAAATTCTATTTATCAATAGAATTCCAATAAAAAAACATTCATCGAATTTGATCAGATAGTTGTTGAGAAATCTTCGCTCAAAGTTTTTTTTTTTAAAAAAAACAAATTCACCTATTATACAAGAGCGAAAAAATGTAGTACTTCCACAAGTTCTTATTTATTTGAGCTAAACATTTACAGTGCAAAATTTTAATATATTCCTGTTATTACGCAGAAATTACTTTAGACCGAACATTCAAAATCAGCGGTACCATGAATTTTCATCATAATATCAAAATATAAGTTTTTCCTAAACTTTTAAGCGAAAATATCTCAGTAACTATCTGATTAAATTCAATGATAACTTTTTTATTTGAATTCCATTAATCCATTGAAATATTTTCTTCAAAGTTTAGGAAAAATTTGGCACAGCTATTTTTGATGTTTTAATATTTTTAAAACCCTTTGAGCGAAGATATCTAAGCAACCACCTACCTGATCAAACTCGATGAATTTTTTTATTTTAATTTTATAGACTATAAAATTCAAATAAAAAAATTCCCATCGAATTTGATTTATCTTCGCTCAAAGTTTTAGGAAATGTTTGGTACAGCTTCTATTTTTGATAAACATTTTGATATTTTTTTAAAAAAAAACTTTGATGGATAATATCTCAGCAACCACCTGATCAAATTCGATGACTTTTTTTTATTTGAATTCTATAGATTTATAAAATTCAAATAAAAAAAATCTCATCGGATAGTTAGTTGCTAGAAATCACTTACAATCATACAATCGATTGTAAATGATTGTAGGTGATTGTATGTGATTGTATGTGAGCAACTATCTGATCAAATTCGATTTTTTTTATTTGAATCTTTAAATCTATAAAATTCAAATAAAAAATTCATCGAATTTAATCACCTGATCAAATCCGATGAAAATTTTTTTAGAATTCAAATAAATAAATTTCATCGAATTTGATCAGATGATTGCTGAGATATCTTCGCTCAAAGTTTTTTAAAAATATCAAAACGTCAAAAAATAGAAGCTGTTTCAAATTTTTCATAATACTGAGCAAATATCTCAGCAACCACCTGATAAAATTCGATCAAAAATTTTTTATTTGAATTCGCTTTAGAATTTTTTTATTATGATGAAAATTCATGATACCCACCCTGATTTTGAAATGTTCGGTCTAAAGAGATCTGTGCAATAACAAGGCTTTTAGAGAATAAATTAAAATTTTGGAAATTTTTTTTTTTTGAAAAAAAAACTTCGAGCGAAGATTTCTCAGCGACAACCTGATCAAATTCAATGAAATTTTTATTTTAATTCTATGGATCAATAAAATTTAAATAAAAAAAGTTTCACCGAATTTGATCAGATAGTTGCTGAGATACCTTCGCCTAAAGTTTTAAGAAAAATTTTGACAACTTCTATTTTTGACGGTTTGATATTTTAAAAAAAGCCTTGAGTGAAGATATAACATCAACCACCTGATCAAATATGATTTTTTTTTTTTTATTTAAATTCTATGGACCTATAGAATTCAAACAAAAAAAATTTCATCGAGTTTGATCATGTGGTTGCTAAAATATCATTGCTAAAGTTTTAGGAAAATTTGGCGCAGCTTCTAAACATTAACATTTTTTTAAAAAAAACTTCGAGCGATGATATCTCAGCAACCACCTGATTAAATTAGTTTTTTTTTTTTTTTTTTTTGAATTCTATAGATTCATAAAATTCAAATAAAAAAAATTCATTGAATTTGATTAGACGATTATTGAGAAATCACGTACGTACAGTACGTATGTACTGTGCAGGAAGCCTAAAAACTTCAATCAGAATAAAGGTTAACTAACTCATTGAAGATAAACTAAATTTGTCATTCTCAATAGCACGTTATTTGCATATATAATAGGTTTCTCTAACTGGATGTTTTTTTCAGCCAAATTTATTAATGATTCTGTTCCAGAAAAAAAATCCTTGGCATCGTATTTTATTTGCTATTTATTCCTTTTTGACGGGTGGGCAATGTAAGAAATAAGCTTCGCTAATGATTAGTAATCATTGATATATACTTAGTGGAGTTGCGGAGTTTGCCCTATTCTATATAACATCCATTGTTTTTTTGCTTATTTTCTTTATGCAAAGAGATTTCCTTCACTTATTGAGATCAATAATTTAGGAAATTTATTTTCGAAGTGCTACTAGTTTATGCATCATCTCTACATAGAATATTGAGGTTTTTAAATTTCCTGCACCGTACGTACGTACAATCGATTGCAATCAGACAATCGGGCATGCAGTGATCTACAATTTTGTCAAAAAATAAATCATTTTGCAAACCGCAATACAGCAATAAATCAATTATTATCATCCCCACCGATAATAATCGCTTAAAATTAATCGATTATAATCAATTAATTGCTTGCAACTGATTATAATCAAGTTTTAAATTTTCCTGATAACGGCGCAGGAAATCTAATAACCTCAATGACTTTATTATAGAATAAGCTCATTGGAGATAAACTTAATTTATAATTCTCAATAGCATGCTATTATGCACATATTATTCTTTGCTTATTGTTTTTATGCAAAGAGATTGAGAGTTCTAAACCCTTCGCTTATTGCAGTATTGAGATCGATAATCTAGGAAATTCATTTCCGATCAGAGTGTCCGGCTATTAATAGTCGAAATAGCTAGCAAAAATAGTTAGTAAAAAAAATAACAACACATATATTTATAAAAAGCATAAACGAATCAGACTTGTATTAAGGTTTAGAGATCCCAGATTATGCGATTTGAAAAGTATTTTTGTGTGAGGGTGATAATTTCAAATTGTGCGATATTTATGTGAGGAACCTTATACATATTACGTATTGTTATAACTTTGATATATCTGTATAATGTGATAATTATGGAGTTAAGATGATAAAAAAAAACTTAATAATTATATACATATACTTTTATTATTCGTTTAAAATGCCCGCACAATGCCGCATAAACCTTGTAGAAACAATCACATTTTATGCGCTTATGATGTGACCGCATATGTCCATGGTCTCTACTAAGGTTATCGAGTCCACCAGGGCGGCCTGCAATTTTACGGGTCATGTGAATCGGCGCCACTGCCGCAGTTGCATGCGGACGAATCAGATTTCATCTGTAATCATGAGATCTGATCATCATCAATCGTGATGTAAAAAAAATTTTTGCCTGTTAAAAGACTCCTATTAAGCCATACGAACTTTAATAATTTAATAACGATAAACGATTTTAATTTTAATGACTCAGCTGTAAATTTAAAAAACTTTAAGCATATTTACTATCTGGGTAAGTTTTCAAATATTGTACATAATACTTAAACAAGATACAAAACCACACTGTTATAGTTTTTTTTATGGTACTAATTATTTATATCATTCTGAGTCAATTCATGGTTATTCACCTCATCCGAAAATGATAAATACATCAGATATGGTTTTCTACTTTCCGGAGCCCAAGTTGCTAGCTGATGCTTCTTTTTCTCCACTGTCTGCACTTCTTCTTCTATTTCCAGCAATTTGCTACATTTCATAACTGCACGAACATAATTCCAATTATTGGCTGATTTTTCAGTGCAGACTCGTTTGAATGCACGTTCAAACAAAGGCCAGTTTGATTTGACAAAGGTGTAAGCATCTTCTTGATTTCCAAGGTCATCATTATCAGATATATTATCAACACTTCGATCTTCAAAAATTTCACTAGATATTTCAGATGGTACAGGCAAGGTACTAGTCATAACTTCATCGTTCATACCCTTGATGACAAATAGAGATGGGCAATGTTAGTACTTATTTTTCTAATATTTTACACAATAAGTAATGAATTATGATGATTATGGAGTTTAAAAATTTACTCTTCAGACTAGTAATAATTAACAATACATAAGTGTAAGTACGGGTTAAAAAATAATTATTACTCATATTATTATCTTGCCCATCTCTAATGACAAGAAATGGTGGTGTAGTACGGCATTCAAAATTACTTCTAATTAATCTTCGACGTTCTCCATTTGTTAGATTTACAAATTTTCGTACCAAATGTTTACACAATAGGAAATGACTACCAACAAAGGCAGGACAACTACAGACCCACTTAGTCGTATCAGTGAAGTATGATCTAACTGGCTCTGCTATTCTTGTACCTATACTCAATCTTCTCTTCTTATTATTATGCATTTCAGCCTGTTGCTTATCACTTGTACCAGCATAGTTCCATGCTTTTTTAAAACTCTCTCACCACCAAGGCTCTACTATACCATTCAAAACCTGAGAGAATTGTTCTTTCTGAGCAGGAATTACTTCTCCAAGGAGTGTCCAAAAAAATAAATCCAACCTAGGTCTATTAAAGCGTTGCAGATAATACTGCTTAATAACACTCCAATGTGCTTCAATTTTCATTGTTGTTTTACTAAGAGGAATGGTGGGTTTAGCTGATTGTGCCTACAGGTGCCATCGCTGTGGAGAGTACCAGTTTGTCCAAAGGTAAGCCCATAATATCCGCAATGAATTTTTAACACAAAATTGGTACATCTCCTTTACAGCATTTTGCCTTATATTCACTGGTGACAAAACGTTTCCCTGGTTATCAACTGGTATAAGTGGATGTAAATCAAAATGTTTTTGTAATATATTTAAAACCGTCTTTTGATGCATCTTTAGGTAAGGATAAATTTTATTTAATAAAAATTTTTAATATTATACTGAGTGGGTATAATTAATTAAATCTCAAACGATTAACTAACATAAAATTTTTGGCTTAATTTATACCTGTGGGCAAATAACGTAGGTATTTAGATTTCTATCATCTTCGCTTGGATAAAAAATTGGATTTATAAAATCAAATTCATCGGCTGCTTTGTTGGCATTATAATTTATAGTTAATAATTTTGTATTATTTGATCGTTTAGCTTTCTCTTTAAGCTTAAGTTTTAAAGTCCGGTTTAAGTGCCAAGCACATAATTGTACAACTGAGAATCCCCATACCGCTATTGCAGCATTAATTTCTGCAAAATCCTTGTCCATAAACACAAAAGATGGGTTGATATTACGTGCCTTTACAGACTCAAAGAATATTTTTAAGATTTCGCCACGTCTAACTACACTATTTGCCACTTTTGCCATATCAACTACAAGATAAGCAATTGGGAATCCTGTCCCATCAATGTCTGCTACTATACTATATAATTCATAATGCCCTCTTGCAGTTCGATATGTTGCATCCACATAAATTTCATTGATATTAATATTGTGATTATTTATTTCATCTAATAGGGGGGTCGTAAATGCAATAACTGTAGATTTTAAATTCGGCATATCAATACACCGATGAAAGCCTTGACTATTGTATTCATCAAGTAGCACACATGCAGATTCAAATGGATTTTGATGCTGTTGAAAAAGTTTTTGACCTGCAATTTAGTAAGAAACATATAATTAATAATTAGAATTTTCAATATTAATAAGCACTTAATATTGAAAGTATATAAGGATCGATAGAATAATAGTCAGTGACTATATTATTCTATTATCATTCTATTATCCTATTGTATTTTCGATATTAAGTACCTAAGATAATATTAAAATTAAAAGTTTTGTTACTACCTTCAATAGACTTCCAGTAATAAATCCGCTTTGGCGAAAATTTTGAGATATCAAAACCTTGACGCCGTAGATGATTTATGAGGTCATTAGTAGTAAGATGTGAATATTTTCCAATTTCTTCTTTCAGTTCATCAGACATTTCAGCACAAATATCCGGATGTGGATATAAGAGCCCGTGGTAAATATTCACTATTGCAGTGCCAAGATCCAAATTAACTTTTACCATAATTTTGCCTTTGCAGTCATAGCGAATTCGTCGTTTACGGTTTGAATCTTTATATTGTCTTTGTGCTTCATTTGATTGGCAGCATATATAATGGAACGTACCAACCTTATCACCAAATTTTTTAGATATTTTGGCGTACCAGAAACTGCAATTATAAATATTTTTTTTTAAAAAAATACTTTTTTCTACCAAATTTGTGCCTCAATCAAATTCATTTAATTTGATCCATTATTGATATCTTATGATCTTGTGATCGAATTTTGATAATTTTGATTACAATATCAAAAGATATCAACGATTGATCAAATTACACGAATTTGATTAAAACACGAATTAGATAGAAAAAAAGCATAATAATAATAATAATAATAATAAGTTTAAACATCAATTAATCTCAATCAGCTTGAAATCAAGGTGCAGTTTATATACTTACTTCTATGAGTAATTATCACCATTTTCTATTTCAGAAACTACAAGAGCAGCAACCTCCTTTGCTGTTATATCCGGAGTTATATCCACATTCACTAATAAATGCGTCTGATAAACTTCATTCAGATTTTCAAGTTCATATTTAATCAAGTCACTCACGTCAAGACAATCAATCTCAATACGTTCAATATTACTAGTATTTGTATTTCGAATAGTATTATGATCAGTATCTTCAGATAAATCTGTGATTCTAGCTGGTAATTCCTTTTTATTTCTTCTACTCCTTTGTTCACGATTATTTTTGCATATTCCACAGGTTTCATGATAAATACCATCTCATAAGAAGGTATTTTCCGGACAATCAGTTTTACACGAAGAGCAGTTCAACATTACTGTAAAACAATTTATAAATTTAATAGGTTTTAGATGCCGTTATTTAGATATATAGTTTCAATATTTTGCAATATTTTATTTTTTATAGATTATACGCGATATTTATTAGAAATAGCTGACATTTTGTTTTATTATTAACATAACAGGGGCCATAGACAAAACTAAGAAGAATAATTGGAAAAACAATTGTACGATACATTTAATTTTCAAAAACAATTGTTTTGAACTTTCGTTTAGAGTATCGGGACTTATACAATTTTAGAGATTTTAATTGTTTAACAATAATCTTTGAATTGCATAAATTTGGATATTCTACTTTTGTTTTTTTTAATAGGCTCGAATTAGAGTGTTCTGACTTATGTGTTTTCAGCGATATCATTGTTCAAACAATTAAAAATCCCTTGAAATTGTATAAGTTTGGACACTCTAGCTCGAATGGTTCTTCCTTTATGATATTTAATTACTAACACAATAATTAAATATATATTTGCGGTTAGTTCAATCTAATTTATTTGAAGTGAAAAATTCTTGTATAACAATTACACAATTTAATAAATTAGACGTAAAGTGTTAGTCTCAATCGAGCTAGTTTTATTTAATTAAAAACATTTGAGATAGCTATTACTAGAATAGCAAGTCGAATTCAATTACGCTAACTAACTTAAATCGCATACTTGCATCGTAATTATGTGATAGTCATTTAAACAAATATCATGAAGAGAAGCAAAGAATCTTGTATAACAATTACAGAATATCCGATTCTTGCATAGCATCGTGATCTGTAAAAGGCACATCTTTTTGCAAAGCACAGTAAGCGCAAAATGTTCAGATTTGTGTAATTTCAAAATTTTCATTGTTAACGAAAGATTCTTAAATCACATAAATCTGAACATTTTATTTAAACGATGTAGCAGACTAAAAAATTTAGGAATAAAATATCTAATTAATATCGATCAAGCAAATTTGCTTGTATCTTACAATTTAACAAATCATCTTGATCGTTTATAATATATCTAATTACTCTACAAAGAAATAATAATCTGCTTTCGAAAAATGGAAGACCCAATTTTAAAAATTTGTAATGATTTAACCGAAAATATTTATAATGTTAGCGAGTTTAAAGAGTGGATGAAATATATACTACCGCTTCTTTACGAACATTTGAATTATAGTATACAATATATAGTGAAATTAATTGTAACATCGTATATATAGAAGAGTATAAGGCTCATAGCCAAGAGCTTGATAGAATCAAGCAATTTATTGAATTTTTTACTGAGCTTACTTATGAGTATAAATTACTCGAATTACATAGTCTTAATGTATGAAAAATTATGTGAAGCTGTGATTTATGATAATCCTTCTGACAAAGAATATCAATTTCGTCAATATCATTTTACTCTCCAAGGCTTAGAAATTTGTGAATTTGTCAGTTTATTCTACATGAAAGAGGAATGTAGCATAGGTTATAAAAAGTTTTACGAAAATTGCTATACTATAGCTTCTAATAGCAGTATGAAGAATTTATATGGAAGAAATTTTCGTCTTTTTGATGTAAATAATTTGTCTTTAAGAGAAGAATAAAAAATTTGTAACAAATTATTGCGCAAGTGCGATCATCTTTTCTTGCGCGTACGGGAGTACGTATGGATGACGTAGATATGGACCTAACTACTAACGGGTGAAAATATATTTTTCATTGCAGATGAATCTGATTCGTCCGCATGCAACTGCGGCAGTGGCGCCTATTCACATGACCCGTAAAATTGCAGGCCGCCCTGGTGGACTCCCAAATGATATGATGACTATTGTCCAACATGTTAGCGATTAGGAGTTGGGCTCCCTAAATAAATCATGATATTGGATATAGTTTGTAGAATTTATGAATTTTGCACATTGAGATCTCATTATCTATTAACCTTGTGCTTTAAAGGCTCTTTGGGACTGTTGCGTTACAGATGCAATTCTGTTATACTAGTTGTTTACTACGTCAAGTCCATTAACTATAGTATTTATGTTGGAGCTCTATTATTCGGTGTTTTTGGCGGTATATGGATCCAAATCACGTGGCCGCATTTTAGGCTATTTGGAAAATTACGTAATGTACAGGGATATTTACGTAATTCAGGGATATTTGAATTATTCCTTAACTTTGTCAAGATAGTCGTCATATTTGAATTATACATTCCTTAACTTTGTCAAGCACTGTTAAGCCTATTAACATAGTCGTCCTGTTGATTATTATAACTCAATTCATTAATCCAACTGTTGGTGTTCATATCAATTGCTAATCTGAGTCTTATTCGTTATTGTTTGATTAAAAGGTCAAAATCAATTTCTAAAATATCTAATTTCTTTTTAGGGAAACGGTTTCTTTGCTAAATACGACCATAAAGAGTGGAATTATAGATCTTTTTGTGAATACCTTTCAGACGAAAATATTCAAATTAGTGATATACCCCATGCGTGGATCTTGAATCTAGAATACGTCAAGAATAATGTGAAAAAATATAGTATAAAAAAATATCAAGTTGAAGAGATTTTGAGGAAGAATAAAGACGGGCAAATTAACAATTTTAGGAAATCCCATTCATCTTCTTCATTAACATCCGAAGAAAATGACTTAGTAGATGCACCGTTATTCGGTGGCGTAAGTGGATCATAATAAAATATTTTTATTATTTTTATTTACAATACTGCAATAAATCCTATTTTTTATTATAAAAGGACTCTATAAAATTGGCCAACGGTCAAACAATACGAGAAATAATACTCCCTCTCTATAATAAAGCAGAGCTGTCGTGAGTGTTTCAACTTAGGGCCATCTTACTATAATTCTGTAATTAAAGATGTATATAATACATTTATTTATAAAAATTATATCTTTTTTAGTGATTTACTTAAAATTGGAATAATCTGTCTTGACGACCCGATATACAATGAATATCCGTACAGCCTAATATAAACAAGATTTGGATCAACAAGTTCAACCTTCAGATATTTGCGAAGCAATCTCCATACGAATCGATGAAGCCAAGCAAATCATGAGTATTGAAGAAGCAAACCGGATGTTGAAATCCTGGTATCAACAGGATGATTTATTTACATTTAATTTCGAATTATCCATGCAAAATTTAATCCGGAAGTTGGTTGAGAGAGTATATGTTTTTTATTATATTTATTGTTGCCAGGAAAACCAGACTTTATGCTAAATTTTTTTTTTTTTTAGTTGGATTTTTTTTGGTCTAGAACCTCGGTATTGGGACTTTAAGCATTCAGAAAACCATAAAAGCAGTGCCTTGTTCTTCGACACATTTATTGATTTATTCTACGATAAACTCTATTCGGTAGAGTCGCATACGTAAGTATTAATTAGTCCTTAGTCTCTAATTAATCTACATTAATAATTAAAATATTATATTAATTTAGTGAATTGCTTGCTAATAAAGATAGACGAAATTGTTCAAAAACTCGAAACGATAAATTAGCGCGAGCAATGATTCCGGATATTACCATTTCCAATTTAAAACATAATGTCGAATTTTTTATTATCGAAAATGGCAAACTTCAATCTATCGATGATAAAAAGAAAGTACTCAATGATACTTTTAAATCCTGCACGCTTTTACACGATATACTACGAAAAATCCACAATGAAATAACATTTCATGATGCACAATCAGTGAAAATCTTTGAAACTTTTAAAGTGTTTGCGATAGTAATTTCTGGTAAGAATTACCTAAATTTTATTTTATTTTTTTTTAAAAAAAATATTAATAATTTTAATTTTAAGGGTTGGATATGAGAGTTTTCACCATGGCTTTAGCTGGAAAAGAGCTTTATGTTTTCCAAAAAATTGCCGAGTGCTCGTTGCCCACAAGAGTGCAGAATTGCGACCTTCTAAATAAAACCATCACTACTTTAATTAAACTGCGAGTAAGTACATATATTATTAAATTTAAAATATATTCTTATATATAATATTTATTTTTGCTTTTATTATAGATTCTCTCAAATAAAAATTTTGTCATTTACGATTCTTTGCATCAACAATCAAGGTCGACGTCTCCCCCTCAGCTTATAAAGCTAACAAGGGATGTTGGAATGTCACCATATAGCATTATTAAAAAAGCGCAGAGCAAGAATAGATCAAAAAGAAAAAAAACCCCGAATTCAAATTCAAGTCAATGGTATATAGTAAAATTTATAATTAATTGTTCCAACTAAATATTGATTTATTTATATTCTTTACTACCTTATAGCTAACGATATTGAACAATCGGAAGATTAAATGATGGACCGAATTGATTTATTCATTAAAATAGGCATTTTTAAATTTTTTTTTCTTTTTCCTATATTATTTTTAGGATAATTCTTGATTATATACATGCTAGGGCATTAATAACTTATTTCAATGATGTTTGCGGTTTATTAATTTTATCAATGCCTTATTCTGTTTAATTTTATCTGCTCATACGACAGCTAATCATGCAAAAAATCACAGTATTCTATTCTACATGTTTTTTTCATTAAACTTACATTATTAATCTTCATAGTATTAATGCTATAATGACATATCTAGTGTTAGCATTAGACGTATACTTACCGTTATTTTATATATCAGATTTTTTCTTAAATTTATGAGCCAACCTTAAGGGTAAAGGGTACTATTTGTAAAACTGGTAGTAAATTAATTAAAAACATTTTATTAAGAAAACTTAGTTTTATGCTTCTAAATAAAATTGTAGAGTAGGTAGAGGTAGTAAATGAATCCGGATTTGTTTTATAATTCGGATAATATATAAATTCGGATATAAAGAGATCTTCGGTTAAAATTTTAATTGTTAGTAAGGTATGAATATAAAAAATAAGAATTATTTTATATTCACCGGTGGTGAAATTCACCAGCCTAAGAATTTTAGGGTTAGGATGCAGTTTTAGTACAAAGAGGGAGGGAGGAATTTATATACATAATGAAATTCGTCCAAAAAATAATTTATATTAAATATCAAATACATAATACTAAAGGGGTTTTAAATTATTATTTTTTTTCTATTATATTCGGATTCATTTTTTTGATTATATTTTATATCCGGATTGTAAAAACGTATCCAGGTTCTAAACTCTACGCTGCGCCTACTGCGCGTATCCAATTTACAACCTACTTGAAATTATATATTTTTTTATATTTTAATTTGCCTAATTTATATTTTAATTTTGCTTGGAATTGTACCTAAGTTTGCCCAGAATCATACTTAATTTTGTTGAAATATTATATTTCAGTTTTCTCTGAAATTATATTTTAATTTTGCTTAATCATGTAAGACAAGTTATGTATAATATTGTGTAATAATAATAAAAATTTCATCCTTTAATAACCTTAATGTTAAATTAATACTGGCCGGCATTAATACCAAAGCCAGCCTGCTTTACTATGATACATTCGTACTTACAATGTGAGTTACCCTAACAACAGGTAAGTTATTACAACTCCGGGCCAAAATTCGAAATTACGCTCCGGCACATTTTTCCGTACTTAATTTTGCTTAAAATTCTATTTTAATTCTTATACGTAACAAGATATTACAACCATTATTATGAGAACCAAAGCATTATTTATGTGGGTAGAAGGTGTTTCACCGATGACCTTCTTAAGATATTCAAGAGGAGTTTCAAAATTTTCATATTCTTCTACAAAAATTTTTTAATATTTCTAGCATTGTTAGATCCGGGGCATTACACGAACGCGTGAATATTTAGTTACACTAAACAAATTTGAACACGCGTGCGGACAAAAAAATTCCAAATTACGTTTCTGATATGATCTATGAGATGCATCAAAAAACAACTTTTTGGGTTAAATTAATGAAAGACCCGTCTAAAAAATCCTCCCGTCGGGTGAACAATATGCCACCCGGGCGGAAACGGGTCAGTTTGAGGCAGACATTCGTATGATTGGCAGTTTAAATCAATTTAATTTTACATTATTTATACAGTTTAAAGCACTTTTTTAAAAAAAGAAAACTACTACGAATAAACAAAAAAGAAGTATATAGAAAGGTTTATTAGGGTTGTAGGACTCCACTATT
>CAJVPY010003003.1:0-14915 GCA_910591965.1 Dentiscutata erythropus | reverse complement strand
CTTGTTATTTAACACAATCGTTAAATAATTGAATGCTTATTGTTGTTTAATATAGCATTGTAAGTTATTTAATAGTAAGTGTTAAATAATAGAATATATAGTATTGTTTAACATTGATTAATTGCACTATTTAACTATTAGTATTAAATAATGTATATAATGGTGTAGAATAATATCTTCAAAACTTCCTGATGTAGGAGATACCCAAGAGACTAAATATATAAACAAAGTTAACTGTATTAGAAGAATATTCTGAGAGCTTAAAAACAAAAACAGATTGCTAAGGGCTCTGAATGATTTACAACTACAAGCTATAAAAACACTTTTAAGAGGTGATCTGGCGACTAAGATGTAAAGCTATAAATAAATAGAAGCAAGGCAGAGACATTACAAACTTCCAGAAAAAGAAGCAGGATAAGAGAAGCGATCCAATATACAAGAAAACCAAAAAGAAAGAGGCAAAATTTAAAAGAATTTTAGCAGAAGAAGCAGATCAAAAATTGTAGAAGGAGACAAAAAAAAAAGTTAGGAAGGAAATTACAACTAACATCAAACTGAAGTGGTTATGTTATGGCTTTACAGATCACACAGTTTCAAAACTTAAATGCAATCCTGACAAGGCTAGCAACTACTGTCCAAGAATCTAATGAATAATTTTTTAGCAAGTTGAAAGCCAGAAGGGGAGAAAAGAGTTTCTATGGCAGATCGCATCTGGGTACTTTTAAGCAGCCAAGTGAGCTTTTATTGAAGAGAAAGAAGGGTTGTTGGCATTAGCTAGGAACTTATATATTTAGATTATGCATTCCTTATACAATAAGGCAGGATTGCTAAAAAAAAAAAAAAAATCACTATTTGTGTAATAGTAACTTTGCTAATCCTTATATTTGTGCCTTTAACTCAAGATATCTCAAGAACCACTAAGCACATTTTGATGATCTAACTTAATTGATAATCTGCCAGTCACCTGAAGAATAATCATAGTAAAATATAACTCAAATTACTATATAAATTTACTATAGTGCAAATATGGTAATCACCCAAGGTAAACTTTTTTTCATACTAAGTTAATCACCTTTCTTGCTTAAGAGACTTTTGTAAAGCTTGTCAAAACGCATCTAATGGTAGTTAGAACGTCAAAATCGGGCTGGTGGGTGCTAAGATATCTTTTAAAAACCTCTCTTTTACTATGTAAATTTCTTTGCAAACAATACTATTGTTTGATTATTATTTGCAAAGAAATTTACATAGTAAAAAAGAGGTTTTTTAAAGATATCTCAGCACCCAGCCCGATTTTGACGTTCTAACTACCATTAGATGCATTTTGACAAGTTTTACAAAAGTCTCTTAAGCAAGAAAGGTGATTAACTTAGTATGGAAAAAGTTTACCTTGGGTGATTATCATATTTGCACTATAGTAAATTTATATAGTAATTTGAGTTATATTTTACTATAATCATTCTTCAGATGACTGGCAGATCATCAATTAAATTTAAAAAATTTATTAACAAATTAGAATAACAGATTTAATATTACACAATTTAAATAAATTATTTATATTAATAATCTAAATGTTATCGTTATACACAAATATTTTTAGTATATAGTTATAGAAATAGATATAGATATAGATATAGATTTTTATAAATTACACGAATTAACAAAATTACATTTTTAAAATTTTCTTTCCAAGTTTTAGTTATAACACATAATGTTTCTTAAGACAAATAAGTTGCCAAAGCTTTAACGAATCAAACAATAAAAAGAATATGAAAAACTAACATCTTCTAATAATGTGTAACCTTCTCAAAGATATGCAATTATTTTGTTTTTTCTCACATGATTCTTTTGGGGTTTTCTAAATCTTGACGTGAAAAATAGCTTGTTAGATACACACAAGTGAGAACTTTTAGTAAAATGCATTTTCAAAGAGTTGTTACAATACTATAGCCTTTTTGGTTACTACTATAGATGCTGGTAAAATACGGTAAAATATGGTGAAATAATTTCACCACTATTGGTGAAATTGGTGGTGAATTGGTGAAATTGGTGAAATTAATTTCACCAGCATCTATAGTTACTACATAGCAAAGTAACAAGATCACCTAGTATAGGGACTCTACTATTTGGTATATACAGGACTCTGGATAATACTAGCAGAGGTACGAGATAAGTTAATAATAAATTTTCAGCCATTTTGTTTGCTTTAAGATTTCAAATTTTGTTCATTTTAAGTTCTATACCCTTTAAATTTTGATTTATTTGTCCTATTTAATTATTTAACTTATAATTTTATTTTGAAATATTTCAGGTTTTGCAAAAAAATTTTGCTTAACCTTGTTTATATTTTTAGGTTTATTTATTTTCTACTTTGGATCTTTTCAGAATTTTGAAAAAATATAACATATAGATTCTTTTATAATATTAGATATTTATTTTAATAAAATCATGTCCACTTTAAGCATATAACTTTTTTTTCTAATGCCTGGTTTAATAATACTAGTTTCAATTAAAAAGCCTTTTTAATAATATAACTTCTATCAAATTTTAAAATTTCTTGTCTGATTTAATACTCGTACCTCTATTAATATTATCTGGGGTCCAGTATATACAAGTGAAAGTAAAGTATGCTCTAACTTTCACTAGCAGAAGGCAATAGTCTGACATAGAGGCAGTATATTAGTTAATACTTTATTTATTATAGATCAAGAAAAATAACAAATCCAGGATGTAGATAAGATTTTCTGGGTCATATAGACTTCAACTCTCTGACTTTATCTCAGATAATCATGCATTATTATAATGATTGTATATATACTGAATAATCTAATTTTTTTTTATTTTTTTTTTTATTTTTTTTTTTGTTTATAGTAGTAACTTTTTTTTTTTGTTAGCTTGATATCGTTGAAATTGCTTTTGGAGTTCTTATTTTGTTATTCATTTTAGTGCTATAATTGTTCATTTACTTATAGTACCTTTTTCATCACTTTTGGTATTTTTTTTTACTTTTTAATGTTTAAACTTGCTATGCTTTTTTCTTAATTCTTACTAATTAATCTTTGTCTTAATTTTTGCAGCCTTGTTAGTTTGTTCTAGCCCCTTGAAATAATCACTTTAGAGTTGTACTATTTTTAGAGTTGTGGTGGCTTCTTGTCTTCACAGGTGTCATCATAGGTGTTATCGTTAAGTTCTTCATTGTTTTGTAGACTGTTATTTTTGGTGGGTTTTTTGTTTGCTATTTTGGTGTGTTGTTCTTTGTTAAGTAGGTTCTATTTTTTTCTTAAAAGGGTTTGGCTTGAGGTTTTTTTTTGCATTACCAATTCTTTCTGGTGATTTTCTTTAGGTTTGGGTTTTGTTTCTTCAGTAATTTCAATAATTTTTCTTTCTTGATAATTATAGGTTTTTAAAAAATTTTCCTGATAAGTTTGTTTATTTAATAAGTTTGATTTTTTCTTTTTGTTTTATATAATACTAATACTTCTTTTCTTTAGGTTTGAGGTTTTTGAAAGGTTTATTTAGTTCTTTTGGTAAATTTTTTATTATGTTAATTCTAGAGTTTTTTTCATTTGTCTTTTCTTTTCTTGATAATTCTTCTTTAAAACAGGTTTTTGAAATATTTTTTGGTAATCTACAGTAAGTTTTTTTTTGCTAACTAAGTATTTCTAATCTCTGTGTATTTATGGGTTTTAATTAATAATCTTCACTTGCTTGGCTAACTTATATATGATAACTAGAGTATTATATAGATCCTTTCATTAATGACAATATGCTCATACTAATAACAGTTTATTTACTAAAGTTATTTTTTACAATAAGCAAACATTAGAAACAATAATGCACCTGTTAAGAACTCCTAGGCCTCATGATCCCATTCAACTATATTGATATTGGGTACTGGAAGTATATATGAAACATGCTTGGGCAGCCTTGTCACTATATTGGAAAGTATAGTTATTCGCACAATACCAAATTCAAAACATTAAGATCTTGGTTCTAAAGTCACAAAAAACCAGCTAGTTATGACAGTATGCAGGCTTAAGATACTACTCAATTGGGTAGAGATAGCTGCATGGTTTGAAATATAAACTTCTGGAAGTACACTAGTTAGAACTAAGCACACCAAACTGGGAGCAATAAGCACCTACCTAGTACACACCAATTTGGAAGTTAAGATATTAGATAATATGTATGAAGTGGCAAATATGTAAATACTAATTGGCAGTTGGGAAGGGATATATAAATCCAGGTTAATTATATATGTAGGAGTGTTGATGGCTCTAGTAGGTTTTAGCTATGAATAAATAATCTTAAATCTAAAGTCCTAGTTTTAATTCTAATATGTAATATATATATATATTGATACCATCATATGTTAACTTGCTTAAGTATTGTTAGAGATAATGCTGAAATCAGATAATAATGAAATTCATATAATATCCATATTATCAAATTTCTTAAAATTTTCAAATCTTGTATAATGATATGATAATTACCGAATTCTGGAATTAAAGAAAAAAAACAAAGCTTTTTTCGCAATGCTGTACGTACACACCAAGTCAAACTAGATTCAAGTTAACAAAAAATAAGTATAAAAAACTTTCATACCAAAACATAAAATTATTGAAAAAAAACTCACTATCTACTGTAAAAAATTCGCTAGAATTAGTGAAATAGAATTCAAGAGTTAGCCTAGAATTTGAGAAAATGAAAACAACAAAAAAAAAAAAAACTAGGAAAAAAACAAAAAAGAACCAGAAAAAAAAAAGAAACCAAAAAAAAAAGCATGCTAACAATTCTGAAAATTCCAGAGACTCCGGAGAAGTTTCAAACAATCATTGATTACCTCCAGTTAGAGACTATACCAAATGATATTCAACAGGACTTCACAAAAAAATCCAACTTTATTTGTTGCTGCAAAAAATTTGAAGTTGATAAAAATAACTTACTTTATTTCCAACCAGTTGTAAAGGATAGTGTTATATCTAAAAAACATCAAGTGGTCCCAAAGTACAATAAAGAAATGTGTGCTCTAATTTTGGGGCATTTCTATAATCAAGCAAACTACTGGGAGTACTATAAAACTTCTCTGCAATTTCAGAGAAATATATTGGAATTACACAGAAGGAAGTAAAAGCATATATGAATCAGTGCAGTAACAACTTTAATCAAAGAAAAAACTAATATGAGAAACATAATATCACTGGCACTATGGCAGTATATTCAGATCGATCTAATTGATTTCGAGATTATGCTAAAGTCAATGATGATTTCGCATGGCTACTTATCTGCATCTGCATGTTTTTCAAATTTTTGATTGCAGTTTTTTTGAAAAATAAGAAAGCAAGTACAGTTGCTAGGCATCTTATAAAGGACATTTTTAAAATTCTTGGACTATCTATAATTCTTCAAAGCAACAATGATAAGAAGTTTGTTGCAAAAATTGTTACTGATATTTGTTGAGCCTTCAATATTACAATTAGGCATAGTAGGCCTCACTATCCATAGTCGCAAGGTCAAGTTGAGCAACTCAACCAGACTGTGGGCCACAGTTTTACAAAGTTGCTTTGAGATCAAAATAACCAGTTACAGAGAAAAGACTAGATTAATGTAATAGATATGTTTGTAACAGAGTGGTATTTTCACATATAACATTGCAGTAGTCACGTGATCCCGCGTACTACATATGGCCACTACTGTTATTTTTCTTAGTATAGATTTTTCTTTATTTTTTTATTTATTTATTTACTATTTATTATTTTGTTATTCATAAATTCATTATGCATAATTCATTACACATATGATTATTATACATAAATTGTTATGCATAAAATCATTTTGCATAACAAGGCCAGTAAACAGTTTAAAGATTTATTTAGAATAGTAGTTATTCATAGAAGAATTATAAAAGAGATGTAAATTGGTCTCTTAAAGAGACATGATCCACTATCATGTCCTAAAACTATCTAAATAAAAGCCTCTTCGTCTTGATATTTCTTTTAACAAAGACCTAACCCAACCCTAAACCAAATATTTCGGTTACAGTATAATTCAACTATTCACAAAGCACATAGTTGCATACCACATAAAGCAATTTTTGGATAGAAAATGTATTGTATATATGATATACCTGGTTTATATCATTTTAATATAAAACTCAAATGATTACCCAGGGCGGACCCAAAGTTTGGGTAGATAATTGATATCACTGTGGCATATAGGTTTCATAGAGAACAGAACTTATATACTGCAATGACATCGATCATCTACCCAAACTTTGGATTCACCTTAGGTAATTAACTTAAATTAAAACTCATTACTAAACAGAAATTTTCTAATTTATGATAGGTTTTTCTGGAACCACCACCACCTCTAAGACCACTATCACCTCTGAGACTACCACCGTCTCTGAGACTACTGCCGCTTCTGAGACCACCACTACCACTATTGAGACCACCACCACTATTGAAACTACAACCATTACCACTACCTCTGAGATCACCACCTCTGAGATTACCTCTTCTGAAACTACAACAAATAAAACTGATATGGAACAATACATTTCTCATATACTTGAAATTCACCAATCCATAAATGCTTTACTTGAAAAATACCATACAAACTTAAGCTGACATAGTGTGCATATAAAAAAAATGCCAAACAATACAATCAAAGCCAAAACTAAAATCATTATTGTGCTTGATTATGATATAAATTAGCAAACTCATAAGAGGAAGCTGCAGCTGAACTTTTCACAATGAGGTGTCTTCAAGTTTCTCAAGGCAAATAATCACACTGCAGTTGTTGAAGTGGATGGTGAAGATATTCGAATTTCTGTTAAACAGGTCTAGACAATAAAGAAGAAATCATGATCAATTTTTTTAAATTTTTTTTTTAAATTTAACTTTTTACTTTTTTAAATTTAAATTTTTTTTTTTAAATTTAAATTTGATCGTTCTTTTTTTTTTTAAAAAAAAAAAAATTTTAAATTGAGATCGAATAAAATGTGTTAGTTTGGTCGCAATTAGAATAAAATAGTCTGGGATTATAGTAAAAACAAAAGGTTTTTATTTTAACCTTTTTTTTATTATAATAAAATTGTTGATATTATGATATTCAAAATTGTTATGGGTTAGGGGACCATATACATACAACAATCAAATTTAAAAAATTGTATATAACATCTATAAAACCATTTACTTACTAACAAGAAATTCTTGTCTCTATTCAATTATAGTTCTACTTTAAAAAAATATCTGTGTAAAATATCTGGGTATACTATACAGTAATCTAAAATTTAAATATAACTAAATACAGTATGTATATGCATTCAATTGTTTTGATTAGTGTAAATTGATTGCAGAATTGGCTACATGAAATTCAGAAATTTTAGAAAATCTGATGATATGAATATCACATGGATTTCAGCATTATCCGATTTTAGCATCATTCTCAACAAGTATTAATAAAAGTTTAAGGCAGGCGCTACACTCTAATATTAAAAAAAAAACAATAAGCAAATATAACCCAGCATTTCCCTTTGGATTGATGCTTTATTTATTAATTACTAATTGCTAATGATTACTACATTGTTCGCAACTAATATTATTACTAATCACTAATTACTATATTGTTTATGCAATTACTATTTTAACCTTTTAATTAACTTTATACAAACTCCAAATTACACTATTTATGCAAATCTTGATACTGATATATTTTTTTGTTATATTAGCAAATTTATAAGACCGTAATATTTCATAATAATTTATGAAATGTAAAAAAGCCATAATATTATATAAAAAATTTCAAAATATTGCAAAATATCAAAATTATAAAATATTACATAAGATATTTTGAAATATTTTAAAATATTTTATATAATATTATGGCTTTTTTATATTAAGCAAAAAATTTTAAAATAATTTGCATACAGTATATGCCAATTTTGGTTTTATATCACCAACTAACCTCCTATAATCCTATGACCTGAACATTCTAGTATCAAAATATTTTAATTGAACACACAATTTTTATTTATTTTGCTATTTTTTTTTTTTAGTTTATTTTTTCTAATTGACATATATATATAAGTATTAAATTTTTTTTTTATTTTTTTTTATTTATAAATATTAAGGTGACCACTTAGGCCCTTGGCACTTTATTAGTACAAGCGGTAGGCCAATGTTAATTTTAGTACCGGCTTTACATATTACATCAGTATCACGAGAGTACAACTAGTCACATGTACAACTTTTGATTGCCTATTTAAGTAGTCCGCCCGAAGCGTTAGTGCTATGCTAGGGTTCTACACTAGCTGTCATACCTATAGCCTAACTAGGAAGCTATCTATTTAAACTCTCTGGCTTCAACCGACATCACATGATTCCTCCTAATATACCTCTATATGGAGAGTAATTTACCGTTTAAGACCCTAAGACTTTAGCCAACAACAGAAGGCATTTATCCTTGTAGTAAACTTAACAGAGCGGTGCATGTCCCACATATGCGCTCACCTGCATGTTCGGTAACTTCTTCCTAACTAGTACTTGTTGTACTGCTACCACCGGGTTTGTATCTCAAGCCAACTTTTGGGTGCTGCCATAACCCGATCCATATCTCAAGTACAACCTTCCTAATTAGTCGCCAATTATGTACTCCTGCCCTTGTAAGGTTCACAACAACCCCGGTACCTACATTCTAACCATCTTTTTACCTGGATTCTCTATTGGTCCCTCCCTTACTTCCAGCTGGCAACCCGGACGGGTTGGTCTGCCCAGGCTTTAGATGCCTGAAGGACGCCCTCCCCTTGGTCCATACTTTCGAAGCATATAGCCTTTTCTTCCAGTGCATCTAAACCGGTGGTTCAGCTGGTATGTCCCCCTACTAAAGGACCTGATCACTTAGTTTACCAATCTCGGGCCCTGGTTCAAATTCAGCCTTCATGTAGTACCATCAAAGATCACTACTACCTCCCAACTCGGGACTTCCCAAACGGGCTTCGATCTCCGGTCCTGTAACCCATGCTATGCACAGCCCACAGATTACAGCCTTCCGGAATCACCTCAACAGTGCCACCTGACACCGTCTCGACAGATCCTCCATGGGCCAACCTTAGTGAAGATCGTCACAGACTTTTCCCATTACAAAAGTGCCATCCCTGGGATTTGAACATGGGATCTTCCCATAACGTTTGGTGAGGGTGACAACTAGACCACTTCACTAAGTCGCCACACCTCTGTTTTTTTTTTTTATTTACTATATCAGATATATATATATATAGTTTTTTTTTTATTATTGCTTTTTGGTTATTTAGTCTTTTTGATTATTGCTAGTATTATCATTACTAGTGCTTTTTGATTTTTGCTAGTTCATAGTGGGTTTCACTCTTTTTGGAATTAGGGATCTGACTTTAAGTTCACTTGTTTTGGAATCAGGCATCTGGGTTTGGGTGTTGATTTCATTTTCTTTGTATCTAACTAATGCTCATTTCTTTGATTAATGGAATCAGGCTTCTAGTTTTGGGTATTGATTTCATTTTCTTCATATTTGACTAATGCCTACTTCATTTTTTTTTCCAGTTTTGAGCATTGGTTTCATTTTCTTTATGCTTGACTAATACTTATTTCTTTGATAATTAGAATCAGGCTTTCAGTTTTTGGCATTGATTTCATTTTTTTTGTGTTTGACTAATGCTAATTTCATATTTAACTAATACTTGTTCCTTTAATCAATAGAACCAGGCTTCCGATTTTGGGTGTTAATTTCGTTTTTTTTATGTTTGACTAATGCTCACTTCATTTTTTCAAGTTAGTTTCAATTGGTTTAGAATTAAGCTTCCAGTTTTGGGTATTGGTTTCATTTTCTTTGTGTTTGACTAATGCTTATTCTTTTGATTATTAGAATCAGGCTTCTAGTTTTGGGTATTGATTTTGTTTTCTTCATGTTTAACTAATGCCCACTTCTTTTTTTTTCAATTAGTTTGAAATTAAGCTTTTGGTTTTGGGTATTGGTTTTGTTTTTTTTATGTTTGACTAATACTTATTCCTTTGATCATTGGAATCAGGCTTTTAGTTTTGGGTGTTAATTTCATTTTCTTTATATTTAACTAATGTCTACTTCATTTTTTTTCAATTAGTTTGGAATTAAGTTTTTAGTTTTGGGTATTGGTTTCATTTTCTTCATATTTAACTAATGCCAATTTCTTTTTCAGATGAGCTTTGATTAGTTTGGAATTAAGCTTCCAGTTTTGGGCTTAACTAATGCTTATTCCTTTAATCAATAGAATCAGGCTTCTGATTTTGGGTGTTGATTTTGTTTTCTTTGTGTTTGACTAATGCCTACTTTGTTTTTTAGGTTAGTTTCAATTGGTTTAGAATTAAGCTTCTGGTTTTGGGTATTGGTTTTATTTTTTTTGTACTTGACTAATACTCATTTCTTTGATCATTAGAATTAGTTATCCAGTTTTGGGTATTGATTTTGTTTTCTTCATGTTTGACTAATGCTCTCTTCATTTTTTTTAATTGGTTTGGAATTAAGCTTCTGGTTTTGGGTATTGATTTCGTTTTCTTTGTGCTTGACTAACACTCATTTCTTTGATTATTGGAATCAGGCTTTGTTTTCTTTGTATTTAACTAATGCTAATTTCTTTTTTTCAAGTGAGTTTCAATTGGTTTGGAATTAAGCTTTTGGTTTTGGGTGTTGATTTCGTTTTCTTCATGCTTGACTAATATTTATTTCTTTGATCATTGGAATCAGGCTTTGTTTTCTTTGTGTTTTACTAATACTAATTTCTTTTTTTTAGATAAGTTTCGATTAGTTTGAAATTAAGCTTCTGGTTTTGGGCATTGATTTTATTTTTTTCATGTTTGACTAACACCATACTTTAATCAATAAAATTAGGCTTTTGATTTTGAGCGTTGATTTATTTTCTTTAACTAATGCCTACTTTATTTTTTCAGGTTAGTTTCGATCAGTTTGGAATTAAGCTTCTAGTTTTGGGCATAATTTTATTTTCTTTATGTTTGACTAATGCTTATTCTTTTAATCAATAGAATCAGGCTTCTGATTTTGGGCATTGTTTTCATTTTCTTTGTGGTTGACTAATGCCCACTTCATTTTTTTTTAATTGGTTTGGAATTAAGCTTCCAGTTTTGAACATTGGTTTTATTTTCTTTATATTTGACTAATGCTCATTTCTTTAATTATTGGAATTAGTCTTCCAGTTTTGAGTATTGATTTTGTTTTCTTCATGTTTGACTAATGCCCACTTTATTTTTTCAGATGAGTTTCAATTAAGCTTCTGGTTTTGAGCATTGATTTTATTTTCTTCATGCTTGACTAATACTTATTCCTTTGATTATTAAAAACAGGCTTCTAGTTTTGGGTGTTGATTTCATTTTCTTTGTGTTTAACTAATACCAATTTCTTTTTTTCAAGTAAGTTTCAATTGTTTTTAGAATTAAGCTTCTGGTTTTAAGCATTAATATACCTAATTAGGGTAATAGTTAGAATAGAATTAGTAGATTAGCAATTAGGTAATAGTTAGAATGAGGTTATTATGGTGAAATATTTGCTTTGTAATATTATTTAAAATAAATAAATAAAATTTATAGATTGTAATAAATAAATATATACATAGATACTGTAATAATAATAAATACTATAATAATAAATTTACTTTATTAAATTATATATTACAAAATATTTTAAATTATTTTGTATAATTGACGATCATTTGGACTGCAATTTTTAAAAAACTTTTTACTAGAAAAAAAAACAGTACACTAGCATATAAGACATGGGAAAAGAAACTATAAGTTAGCAGCTGTTATTTAGAGGTAGTTCTCATATGCTATTTGCTAACAGCCTCAGAGTTTATTACTCACTGATTGCAGACACAGCACTTGTCATTAGAAGTAGTTCTCATATGCTATTTGCTGACAAGTTTAGAGTTTATTACTTATCAAAAAACTTAGTACTGTATAGGCTCCAGTGGATAGTTGATTCTAGTAAAAGAAAACCTATGCTTTTTTGGTGGTTTTAAGTATTTTTTCTTTCTCTTGTATTTTGCTGACCTTACCAAAAAATTTTGACAAAAAGTGGGCATTTCAGCTTACCCTCTCTAAAAGATTAGCATTGTTTATATTTACCTAATTGGATAAGATTGATAACCTCATTTAGGAGATACTTGACCCTGGTAACATGTCTGGAATAAGTTTCAATGTTAAAGTGAAGCTTTATAGCCGAGATATATTAATTAGTTGCAATTAGTATATAATTTTTACTTTTATACCTGACATGGGTTATAATAGTGTATTTCTTTTCTTTTTGTTTTTTTTGTTTGTTTTTTTTAAGGTGGTTCATCAGGACTTCTATGTCTTTATTTTTGCTTTTTTTATCTTTTTTCTATTATAATGAAACTATATTTAGGACCTCTTTTTTCAGTTAAATGTTTTTTTTTTTTTTTTTTTCTCTTTCTTTTTCTAGATAGTTTTGTTTTCTTTCATAGATGTGGTATATTTTTTCTTCCTTTATGAAAAAGTAAGAGATAAACTATTCTATCTGGATCTAGGTGGAAAAGTTTAGAAGAAAGAATAGGTAGTCTTAACAAGCCAGTAGAAACCTTTTGGTGAAGATCTATTCTTTTCAAGTGCAAAAGAAAATATTTTGAAGAAAAATTCTTTCTATAGCAAGTTACACATGGGTAATTTGAACTCTGGTTACAAAGAGCTGGGTGAGCTAATACTTGTAATTTAGATGGTATTAGGGTTTATACCCTTCAAAAATTTTAATATTTCACAGTATAATATTATAAAGCCTAATAAAGTAAAGGCAAGACTGCCAAACTGTTAAAAAAAAAAAAAATTATTTTGTATAATATTTTGTAATAAATTACACAATATTCTGCAATAAATTGCATAATATTCTGTAATAAATTGTGTAATATTCTATAATAAATTGTGTAATATTCTGTAATATATTGTGTAATATTATATAATAAATTGCACAATATTTTGCCCAGACTGTAATTCTCATACAATATTACAAGCTGTAATATCTTACATAAGATTACATTTGTATATTTTGTTGATATATTTGTAATTAATTTTAGCCAAAATTTTATAAAATATAAATAAAATAATTTATTTATTATAGTAAAATTTTGAATTATTATATTATTTAAAAAAAATACAAAATTGCCAAATTTGGTTGGCTAGTCTATATATTAATTTTGTTGATAATTTTTATACCTAATCTTTAAAAATTTATATCTCACTGAGTTTTTAAACAATTTTAATAATTTTACTACCATTAGAATCGAAAAAACCCACTCTACAAGCTTTTCTTAAGAATTAAAATTAGTTTACTTAATACAATTTTTTATAAAATTAAATATAAAAAAATCTACTATTAAGTTTATATATAATTTTAAAATAGTATCTTCTACTCTTAAGTTTTAATAAAGTTTTATTATGCTTAGTAGTAGTGAAAAGTTTATTTAAATTATTTGAATAAATCAAATATATTTGATTATAAAATATTTAAATTAAATTACTTTAAATTATTTTGGAATAAGTATAATTTAAATATTAAGTATTTATAATAAAATTAAAATTCCGTAAAATCAGCCAAAAAGTTTACTATAAATAGGATATAATTAAATTTACAATAAATATTGTTTTAAAAATTTAAATATTTTGCAACAATTTGAACTAATTCAAATAATTCAAAGTTTACACAAATTAATCAATATTAGTTTATGTTTTAAAAATAGTTTTATACTATTATTAAAACAAATCAGGATTACATTGATAATAATACACCACACTGTTATGTGCCAGTAAAAATTTTGGTAAAATATTGGTAAAATATCCAGAATTATACAAAAACATAATATATACAATTTACCGAATTTTTGTATTGTGTATACTTTATGCAATTAGAAAAAAAAGACATAAAGTAATTAACAGATAATAATTCCAAAAATTTCCAATACAGAAAGTTCAAAATATTTCAAAAATTTTGCATAATTAGCAAAATTTAAATAAGAAATTATATAATTCAAATCCATTGCATAGCTTGATCTTGATTATATACATAATTTACTTTATTGTATTGCATAATCCTAAACACCCTAGAGAAAATTCTAAAGTGAAGCAGAATTATATAATACACAACCAATTAAATTATATAATTTTAATGATTACTGGCAAAGCAAACCAAAAAAAAAACAAAAAACTTGAAAAAATAGTATAAACCTATCTTGGATAAATTAAGTAAAAATAATAAAAGGTCAATTTTGCATATATAACCTGTCCTAGCCTTAATCTATAATAAAAATCTACTCTGCTTTAGACATCCCCTATTTTTAGAAAAAGGATGAATTGGAATCCCATAGTTTGGCAATTTTTTATTTTCTAGCCCTATCTCTTCATGCTTAAGTCCCTGAATTACAGGTGCTAATCTTGCTCCTTGTGGTCATGCAATTCTGTCGGATTCAAAGTCTAATAATGCTCTAAAAATCAATCTGTAAAATTGCTAACTGATCCCCTAGAGTTTGTTCTAATATACTTATTCCTGTTTCATTTGACAAACGCCACAATACAATAGCAATTTGTTTCCACGGGAGTCGCATTAGGTGCAGTTGCACTAAAGGCAGGGTGGCTTTCAATCTTGAAACAATTGCGCTAAAAGTAGCATGGGTAATACGAAAATGCTTTCGAAAAGAGTTATAACCTTCATTATCCGTTAATATGGGAAACATCTACCCGAAATCCTTCAGTTTTGGGCCTTCTTTGCTGAGAAGCTCTTAAGTTTAGATGAGCTAAAAATTGATAGTAGTACACTGGCGATCATAAATAATGCATCAAAAAAAAAAAATTCGTTAGATCGAATTTTCTCGCGCAATTCCGCGTGTA
>CAJVPY010003002.1:0-14916 GCA_910591965.1 Dentiscutata erythropus | reverse complement strand
AAAGAATGAGTAGTAGTTGAATGTGTTTCCAGGAAATCAAAATCAACTATGATTAAATAGTAGCTATCCAAAGCCAGAAGTGCAATTCCAAACGAAGAGCGATAAAGAAAAAAACTGAACCTCATCTAAAAAGAAAAAATGAGTGGTAGTTGAATGTGTTTCCAAGAAATCAAAATCAACTATGATTAAATAGTAGCCACCCAAAACCGGAAGTGCAATTCCAAACAAAAAGCAATGAAAAAAAAAACTGAACCTTACCTAAAAAGAAAAAATGAGTGATAGTTGAATGTGTTTTCAGAAAATCAAAATCAACTACAATAAAATAGTAGCTATCCAAAGCCGGAAGTGCAATTCCAAACGAAGAGCGATGAAGAAAAAAACTGAACCTCATCTAAAAAGAAAGAATGAGTAGTAGTTGAATGTGTTTTCAGGAAATCAAAATCAACTACGATTAAATAGTAGCCACCCAAAACCGGAAGTGCAATTCCAAATGAAGAAGCAACGAAGAAAAAAAACTAAAACTCACCTAGAAAGAAAGAAGAGTGGTAGTTGAATGTATTTCTAGGAAATCAAAATCAACTGCGATTAAATAGCAGCCACCCAAAGCTGGAAGTGCAATTCCAAATGAAGAAGCGACGAAGAAAAAACCTAGAAAAAAGAAAGAGTGGTAGTTAAATGTGTTTCCAGGAAATCAAAATCAACTACAATTAAATAGTAGCCATCCAAACCAGAAGTGCAATTCCAAACGAAGAAGCAACAAAGAAAAAACTGAAACTCACCTGAAAAAAAAAAGAAAAGTGATAGTTGAATGTTTTTAGGAAATCAAAATTAACTACAATTAAATAGTAGCTACCCAAAGTCGGAAGTGCAATTCCAAAGGAAGAAGCGATGAAAAAAAAACCGAATCTCACCTAAAAGAAAGAGAGTGGTAGTTGAATATGTTTCCAGAAAATCACAATCAACTACAATTAAATAGTAGCCACCCAAAGCCGGAAGTGCAATTCCAAAGGAAGCGACAAAAAAAAAAACAAAACTCATCTAGAAAAAAGAAAGAGTGGTAGTTGAATATATTTCCAGGAAATCAAAATCAACTACGATTAAATAGTAGCTACCCAAAACCAGAAGTGCAATTCCAAATGAAGAAGCAATAAAGAAAAAAACTGAACCTCACCTAAAAAAAAAAAAAGAAGAGTGGTAGCTGAATGTGTTTTTAGGAAATCAAAATCAACTACGATTAAATAGTAGCCACCCAAAGCCGAAAGTGCAATTCTAAATGAAGAAATGACGAAGAAGAAAGAAAGAAAGAGTGGTAGTTGAATGTTGGAAATAAAACGATAAATAGTGAGAAGCAAAGAGATGATGAAAAAGATAAAAAAAATAAAGTTAAAAAAAATGTATTATTAATGAAGATCATTATTTGGAATCGACATGCGTCATTTTGCGCAAGATCTTATATAATAATTTGTATAATATTTCACAATATTGCGCAATATATTGCGTAATATTACAGTTTTCTTACATTGCATAATTTATTGTGCAATATTACGCACTATTAAATTTGCTGATGTAGTTTGATTTGAATAGTATAAAACATATTTTTATATTTTTTATTTATATATAAAGTACTATAAAATTCTTTAGGATATAAAATAAAATTAATTATCTTTAAATAAGAAACTTATTTTTTTACTAAGCAAATCTTTCTTTTAATTTCTAAGTAAAGATGTAAAGCAGTATCTTGTATTCTAAATAGTGGTTAAAATGCTAAAATCAGCCTAGTAGATTATGAAATATAAGTATTTTTGTCTTTGTGATTATATGTTTTCTTCTTTATATAGTACCAGACAGCAAAAACTATCCACTTTTTTATATAAATATAAAAATGCTTATAACTTTTAAACAAATAACTTTAAAAAAAATCTGTCTTACAGATTTGTTGCTTTTAATCTAAGCTACAATTCTGTAAGACAGATTTTTATTTTTATTTTAAATTTAAAAGTTTTTAAAGTTTAAAATTTATAAATTTATATATAAAAACCAAAAATTTGACACTTATTATATAAAAAAAAGCATTTTTATATTTTTTAACTAATCAAATTTTTGTTATACAGAAATTAGCCAATCAGAATTATTATAAATTCTCAAATTTAGTGCTTTTTTTTAAAAAAATAGATAGTTTTTGCTGTTCAGTACTGTATAAATAAAGAAAAAAGTATATAGTTATGAAGACTAAAATACTTGTATCTTGCAATCTACCAGGCCAATTTTAGTGTTTTAACTGTCATTTTGATCACACAACACTCTTCTACAATATTATCTAAAAGCTGAAAAGAGATTTACTAAGCAAACTTTTAAAGATCACAATATTTTTTATAATTTTATTAATAAAATTATAGAAAATATTAAAATCTATAGAATTGTACTAATTAAACCTATCTTAATGTTCTATGTAAACTTGTTTTATGTATAAAATATATCATATTAGCATATATTTATTTTATAATTTTAAATTTTAGAGAAAAAATACTTAATTTTAAATTTTTAATCAAAAATTTCAAAATTAAATATCTTCCTTTTAACCTTTAAAATTATAAAATAAATGTATATGGATATAATGTATTTTTATATGCAAAACAAGTTTATTTAGAACATTAAAGTAGATTAATTAGTACTATTTTGTGAATTTTAATATTTTCCATAATTTTATTAATAAAATTATAGAAAATAATATAATTCTCAAACCATCATGGCTGTCTTTTTTTTTAGCTTTTTTCTTCTTGTTTCCTTTTTACGTTGTTTGTTTTTTTTAGTATCATTTAGTTTTAGACTTCCCCCTTTTTTAGTTTTTCTTTTATTTTGTATTTGTTTTGTTTTCTTTTGTTTTTTGTTAATAGTTCTTCTACCTAGGAGACTAGAAGAAGAAGGTTGGAAAAGAAGACGGTCATGATGGGCTGATGAACCAGGGCAGTGATCTGGAGTAGGCCTTTCTATAGCAGATTGACCCAAACCAGGGAGCTTGAACTCATCATTGGCAGGTTGCATATAGGTGCTAAGTTAGTATTTAGTTATACAAAGTAACTGGGTGAGTCACATTCCAGTTTTTTTGCCATGAGGCATAGTGTAACTCACTAATTTTTGAATTAGTAAAATGATATTAATAAAGCAGGACATATGACATGACTATCAATTTCCAAAAAAAAATATATGATTCTCAAATTTTACTAATAAAATCTACTTTTATACTCTAAGTAAACTTGTTTTATATATAAAACTATATTATATTAATATATATTTACCTTGTAATTTTAAAGTTTAAAGAAAAATGTTTAATTTTGAAAATTTTGATCAAAAATTCAAAATTAAGTATTTTTTTCTTAACTTTAAAAATTATAAGACAAATATATACAATATAATATAATTTTATTTGTAGAACAAAGTTACTTAGAATATAAAGATTTCATTAGTAAATATTTGTGAATAATATTATTTTCTATAATTTTATTAATAAAATTATGAAAAATATTAAAATCCACAAAATAGTACTAATTTAACCTACTTTAATGTTTTATATAATTTTGTTTTAGCAATAAAATTATATAATATATATATATATTTACCTTGTAATTTTAAATTTTAAAAGAAAAGATATTTAATTTTGAATTTTTGATCAAAATTTCAAAATTAACTATTTTTCTCTTAAACTTTAAAATTACAAGGTAAATATATATTAATATGATGTAGTTTTATATATAAAACAAGTTTACTTAAAGTATAAAGATAGGTTTCATTGATAAAATTTGAAAATCATATTATTTTCTATAATTTTATTAATAAAATTATAAAAAATATTAAAATTTACAAAATCATATTAATTAAACCTACTTAATATTCTAAATAAACTTGTTCTACACATAAAATTACATTATATCAGTATATGTTTATCTTGTAATTTTAAAGGTTAAGAGAAAGATGCTTAATTTTAGAATTTTCGATTAAAAATTCAAAATTAAGTATTTTTTCTCTTAAAATTTAAAATTATAAAGTAAATATATGCCAATATAATGTATTTTTATATATATAACAAGTTTATATAGAACATTAAAGTAGGTTTAATTAGTATGATTCTGCAAATTTTAATATTTTTCATAATTTTATTAATAAAATTATAAAAAATATTGTGATCTTTAAAAGTTTGCTTTTAACTTATACTCAACAACTCTTTCTGACGATTATCTGAACCAAAATTTCTCATGAAAGAAAAGTCAAGTTTGGATACTGGAGAGTAGGAAAGACCTGTAGTAGGTGGACAACAGAGTAGTTTTTATAAAAATCAATCTTTTTTGGTTTTATGGAAACTTCTTTATATATTCAACATGTGAGCCAAAAGCATCTTTATACAAGATAACTGGCTAAGGAAGTGTGCCCTTGTATATGAAATTTTGGTAAAGAATATAGCTTTTTTCTGTCGACGAAGTTTTCTGTTGCTAAATAACTGGGAAACAGTGAAGAACTTGCTATTCTTAAGCCATACTCTTTTACTTAGCCAAGTGACTCCTTTCTTACTTACTTCTGCTTTATTGCTGACCTTTCAAATTTTTTTACAAAAAGTAGGGAATTTGGCTTACCTCCTTCAAAAGATCAGCATTGTTTATATCCTAAATTCAGACAAACTTAGTAGAATACAACCATGTGTCTTATTTACTTGCGAATATGATGCTACTCTACATGACCTGGATCAGGGTCTTCGGTTAATGAGATATCCGAGATGGGCCAATAGTCGGATAGCGTATACAATAAAGCTTGCTTTACATTGAGATATACAATTGTTGTAGTTATTATATAATTTTTACTTTAACCTGGCACAGGTTATAATAGTGCTATCTTTTTTGTTTTCTTTTTTTGCATTTTCTTTTTATATTCCTCTTCATATTTGTTTTTGTTTTTTTTTACTATTTTTCTTTGTTTTTTCTTTTTCTCCTTTTTTATGTCATATTCGTTTTTTTTTTGTTTTTTTTTTTATTTCCCTTATTTCCTATGCCCCTTTAAAGAAGAAAAAATGTTAAGAAAAAGGCAATTTTGACAAAGCTAGCAATAAGCTTTCAGTGATTTTTTTGAAGAGTCATCTAGTAAGTTAGATGCCAGAGAAGAGTAAATTATTGCTGCAGCAGATTGCATTTGGGCATCTCTGAGCAGCCGTGTAAGTCTTTATTGAAGAGAAGGAAGAGTTGTTGGCAATAGCTGGGAACTTATGTATCTATTATGTATTCCTTATATAATAAAGGCAAGATTGCCAAATTAAAAAAAAAAATTTAAAAGTTTGCTTAGTAAATCTCTTTTTAGCTTTTAGGTAATATTGTAAAAGAGTGTTGTGTGATCAAAATAATAGCTAAACTGCTAAAATTGGCCTGGTAGATCACAAGATACAGGTATTTTAGTTTTCACAACTATATACTTTCTTCTTTATTTATATAAAAAAGAAAACATATAATTGCAAAGACAAAAATATTTATATCTCGTGATCTACCAGACTGATTTTAGCATTTTAACTACTATTTAGAGTACAAGATACTGCTTTATATCTTTACTTAAAAATTAAAAGAAAGGTTTGCTTAATAAAAAAAATAGGTTTCTTATTTAAAGATAATTAATTATATTTTTAAATTTTAAAGAATTTTACAATACTTTATATATAAATAAAATATAAAAATATATTTTATATTATTCAAACTCAAACTAGTTTGCAAACTTCAAACTAACTCAAATTAAATTTATAAATAAGGTTTAGTTTAGTTTGAGTTTGTAAAAAATAGATTTAAGTTTAGTTTGAGTTCAAAATTAATAAAATTTTAGATTTAAGTTTGGAGTTTAATCAAACTTAAACTCAAATCAAATCAAATCTAGAAGCACTAACATAACCTATACACCCCATGTAAGGTCTATATAACCTACAACCTAGACAACATATGGACTAGATGCTACAACAAAAGATCTTTGGAAGATCAATTTTTATGTTATAAATTTTATAATAAATTATAAAAAAATACAAACTTTAAAGTGCTATATTACAAATTTCATTAATACAACTACTTTAATATTTTAAGTGAAAATGATTCTAGTCTTATTCTAAATTGATTTGTATAAAAAAAAAAATTTGAAAATTTGTTAATTTTTCTCTTTTTTGTAGAACCCTGCCCATATAATTTATTTTTAGGGAACCTATTAGATTTATTTTTCTTCTTTGAAAAACATGTATTTAAAGGCATTATTTTTGCCTTTTTGTAATAACAAGTTTTTAAATTCTATAGTTCTTTATTAATTCTACTAAATAAATACATAAAATATATAATAAATACAAAACAATTTTTGTCTGAATACACTTCATATAAAACCCATTCCACTGGGCACTTGTTGTGACCATAATCTCTCTTAATTTTGATAAAGTAATTGGGATTTTTACTACAATATTTATTGGATTTTTGTATATAAAAAAAAATTAAGCTATTTAATTTTTTTGATTTTTTATTAGTTTTTGAAAAGTGACTAAATTTAGTACAAAAGTGTAAACCCAATCCATTAATAATTATAATTATAATAAAATAAGACAATTGAAATAGTTTGTTTAAACCTTAATTTGTCAGTAGTTATTAAATATTCAGTATAAACTGTTTCAATTTCAGAAGCCAAGTAAGTATCAGAGACATAAAAAATCATATGATAAGAGAAGTATAACGATAATTAGTTTAATATAATTGAAAGCCCGGCCCGATTTTAAATTTACAAAGTTTGTTAATTATGTGAATAATGTACTTTTGATAGTTCCGAACGTAGTGATAAATCTTAATAATACTGGTAAATACTGGTAAAGCTTTCATAATGTTGGTACAATAATCATGTACCAATCCATTATAAAATGTAATATTACATTACAATTTTGTAAGTTACGGTGCAATTTATTTGTAAAGTAAATGTAATTTATGTAATTTTCAACCCTAATTATGAGCTAGCCCGAATTGATTTCGGGTCTAAAAATCTGGGCAAGCCAAGTACCATTAAAGAATATAAAGAAATTATCGAAACATATCGATATAAAGTAATAAATCTACAATTATCTTATGAAGTGCATTTTTTAAAACCTGTCCTTTGACCAAACCCGGTAATTTGCGGGTCGGTCCAAGGTCGGTCCGGGTTTGATCGTATATATAATAAATAAATAAATAAATAGATAAAAATAAATATATAAATAAATAAATATATATATATATATAGTATATATATATATATATATATACTTAATTTAGAAACTTTTTTTTATTTTAAAATTTCGCTTAATCGAATCTAGTCATTTAATCCTAATTGGGCTTTAACGTTAACACCATTCACAAAATTCTCAAACCAGATTCACGAGTCCTAAAATCAATCAAACAGATTGTTTTAAACGGACAGACGCTTAAAATTTTAATAGTATAGAAGATATGACGATACATGACAATCAGAATTACAGAATTAAAGCATGCTATGTGAAGCTATATATCACTAGAAATGCTGATAATTTGCACCAATTGTTAGCATTAGAATTAGAGTACTGTAAATTCCAAACATCAACTATTTTTAAGCTATCTAGGAGAAATAGCATATCAGACGAGCGTTAAAATTGATCTAAATTTTTTATTGTTATCGTTATAATGACAACCTAACTATTTACTGCTTTTTTCGCATATAATGTATAACGTGGTTTTAGATCTTTGAACATTGTAACACATAATACCCAAATAACGTCTCGATAAGTGTTACACTTCATAAATTCTTTAAAGATTCCGATATATTAGGTATGGAAAATAAATTATAATACAGAAGTTTCATTCATATTGTCTGTTAAAACCGAGTAAATTGAATGTACTGTACATTAAAGATCATTTTTGGTTTAGTTAAACACTGACAGTAGGAAAAAGAAAAGGAAATTTCAAGCGTTTTTTAAAAATATAATTGTTCAATTCTCTTCACCAAAATTGTTAAACATCTACTTCTCTAAAAAGTTCACCATCTTCCAACATTTCCCATTCTTCATCATCCAAAGGAATATTATCACGTTTAGAACTGCTACCTCTTTTTATCCCACTTGATCTAGTTCGATTCTTTTTTCGTTTATTACGTTTATTCTTAGGTAAAAACCAAGTAATTCTGCAACAAAACTTTAATAAATCCCTACCAATACAAGTGCCGCAACAAAACATCCAACATATACCACTAAAAAATATGAGTACCATGAAAAAGATTAGTAAATAAAGTAACGGACCATCATCATTTTGTTGAGTTGCGAGGACCATTTTTTGTTGAAAGATATAAAAAATAAATTTTTTATTTTTTTAAATTTCCAAAACAATTATAATATAAATATGTGTAGTAGCGAATATATATATATATATATATAGTAGCGTATAGAGAAAGGGATTAAACTAAAAACAATTTCAGAAGTCAGCATAAATATATTTAAATGTTCGAGTAACACTGAATTTACAGTTTAATACGTATGTGTAACCCTACCGCTAATTATAATCGTTTATTACTGTATTATCAGTTATGTACTGTACGTACGACGTACCAGTACGTACGTACGTAAATGCGTTAACTGTTAAGTTTCAAAAATTGATATCTGATACGTATACGCATAACTTATATATATTGTAATATCATTATCAATTATTAAATGTTTTTCTTTACTATAGAATTGAGTTTCCTTTCCATTATATCAATTTCCTTCTTAAAAACAACGCATTTCACACCAATTTCACATTCGTCACCAAAAGCAATCATATTCATTAAATCATCTCTCATCTCACCAATTCTATCTTTTAATTCAATTCTTAATACCCATTTTTCACCTAATCTTCTAAAACTTTCATTTAAACCCCATTTATCAACTAAACTCCATTTTTTTTCAACTTCATCTAACCATTCCATAAATTCTTCAAATTTTAAATAAGCACCAGTTTTTTCTAAAATTATAGTTAATACAGCTTCACCTTCCTTATTTTGATCTTTTCCTAAACGTTGAATATCTTGTTTTAATGATTCACATTTTTGAAGTAATTGATTTTGAGAAGAAGTAAAAGATGAAGGATTTTTAGATTGATAACGTCGAATTTTTGAAATAAATATAAAAAATTCAGTAACATCATTTATAAAATATCTATGACTTGTAATTTTATGTAAAAATTCAGGATATTGATTATAAGTTTCAATATGAATTTTAAGTTGTTTATGAAGGTTCTTTAATTTTTTCCAGTGACATTGTTGAACTAAAATTGGAGAACCAGATGTAGAAGACGTAAGTAAACGCATGTTTTAGATTTTGTGTGAAAAAAAAAAAAAAAAAGTAAATTATAATTGTAATATATTATATATATATATTAATTGCATGAATAGAATAAATACGTAGAATTATCGATATCTGATATTGTTTTAGATTATAATACGTAGAATAATATTAATAACCTCATATCATATATAATATGTGAAACATAAACATAGTACATTTTGTATGCAAATTCGGATCTACTTCCGTACATAGTTAAATTATGAATTATGGTTTTAAAAAATTTCAGTTTATAAATATCGTAAAATTAAGACTTGAAAAGTGTTAATCATATGTACAATGGGAGTTCTGAGTCGTTTCAGGACATATGTACAATGGGAGTTCTGGTCGTTTCAGGACATAATGTAACGTAAATATGATATACGTATTATAAAATGAAGTTGAGTTAGGTGCAATAAAAGGGACAAATTAATATAAAATAAATTTTTCGGAAATTTGATTTTTGTACGTAACTCATTCTAAGATAAAAAAACGATATTAAAGATAATTAAACAATTAATAACTAAAAGTTATAGACTCGAAGATCATTATATAATAATTATAATTACGCTAATAAAGATAATTAAACAATTAAGAACTAAAAGTTATGGACTCGAAGATCATTATATTATAATAATTATAATACGTAATGCTAATAAAGCAATTGATAACGATAAACAAATATCTACCACATGATATTAAAATTTTTATTTATTAAAATATTAAATTCTTTTCAGTACGATAATACAAATTAGAAAGATACGCGAAATATCGATATAAAACTAACAATCTGGATTCGCATATATAAATCATAACTGTCTATCTTTTTTGTATATCCCGAACCTCCAACTAATTATAAACGAACACATGACGTTCTTTAATCTGTTGTTTAATGTCAATATTCAGTCGATTTATCAAAATTCCACATGTTATAGAAAAAATATGTGTAATCCAATTATGTAAATATCACAATTTTCCAGGGTGCCCGATACAATGATAACTTGATTTATTCACAACACTCATAACACCCATATGAAATCATAATTAATATTATAAATTGATTTAGATTTTTTTTTATTTGAAAAAAATTGGCATTTTTAGAGAAAGCATGATTTTTAACACCGTACGTACGCTAAAAAAACAGCCACAGTGCATATCTTATAAGAGAACGTACAGTATGCGCATAAGTCTTAAATAATTTAGGAGGTTACGTAATGTACTTTTTTTAATGAGGATTTTATTTACAAAAGATTCGTTTATTACTTGTAAAGATATACTGTAAATATCTTTTCTTTATGGTTCACAATGAGCTATTGTCGAGAAGCAGTCTAATCAATTTACACATTTAGGTTTAATTTTATAAATAAAGCTCTGTAAATTCGGATTGAGATATGCCTTATATATACTTTTTTTTTTAATACTTTGTAGATTTACTTTCGGAGGTTTTTTTTAAGTGATTCTTTAAAGCATATTTCACTAAAGCACAAATCATGAAAAATCATTATTCAGAAATACAGAACCCACTGCATTACTACGTAGCGTTTTAGTATACATAGCAGATAGAATGGAAAAAACTGAATTCACGTCAATAGTAATCAAGTAAATGGTCAAGTTTAGAGGAATAAAAGATATTAAAATGCTTATTTTCAGCTTCGGCCGTATTTAAATACACACCCGTAAGAAGGTAAATACAGTAAATAGTAATTATTATTTATTACATTTTTCAAAAATAAAAATTTACAAAAAAAATTACGAAAATTAATAAAGTTAAAATGAAGGTTATAGTAAATGAACAATGTTCACGAGCAAATTTTCTTTTGCACATTCTCTAACATTTAATTGGTTGATGTAATTCAGGATTCGTTATGAGCATATGATTTGCAAGTAAGAACATATTAGTTGGTAAGTCGCACCTTCCCTAAATCCTTCGAAGGCTTCGAAGAGTGTTGTTGTCATAAGGTTGCAAAAAAAAGAATATCAAATTGAAAGAAAAGAAAAAAAAAAAAAAGATCGCTGAACGATTATTATAAAAATTATTATCATAAATGATTCATATTATTCGAAAAATACATTTGGTTGCTCTACTTACACGTATGGACTGAACAGAACAAGACTTTGTTTTATGTTTAATTATCCAATAAATACTTAAATAAGTTACGAATGTGGACCCTGTTAAGATTCTTGCATACCAGATACGTATTAAAATACTACAGTATTCTTGTCTCATATCTTTGTATTGTGAGCCAGTTCTTCTTTTTCGAAATATTAAACACTAAACTTGAATACACTTACGTCGCTAAATACGTAATTATTACATCTAAAACTTTCTGGTGTATCGTACTATGCAAAAAAGGCCGACACAGCATTTCACATGATTTATCTTATCGACACAACATTAACGGATCTACTCAATTTCTTGAAGAAAGATATACCATGTGAAATGCTGTGTCGAAAGCAGGGACGCTGATTTTTTTTGTAGATTACAGCTGTTTTCATAAATTCAGGGAAAAATTAACCGTCGAATATTTGCCGATTCGTGATTTCTTTCGATAATGATAACTGCCGAATCAAAACTTATCGGCAGATATTCGGTCGGTCAATTTTTTGCCAGATGTCCCTGAATTTATGAAAACAGCGAAATTTTTTTTTTTTTTGATAACGAAAATTTTTTGGATTTGGCCGGGCAGTAGTTAATTTCATAATTCGGGCTATGTCACATGATTTTGAATTTTTGTCATTCCAGTCGATCAGATTAATAAGAATTAACAGACAACGTGATCTGTAACCAATCAAAAAAACGCTAAAATCATGCATAAAAATAATTATCGTTATAGAAAATAAATTCTACCAATAAAATGTACAGTCACAAAGATTTATTACAACGTATGAAAAAAAAAAATTCAATATAAGTACAAAGTGCAAAGGAGAATGATATCCTAGCTATAAAGAATCAAATCAGGTCCACTGATCAAATTATGTTCGTATCGTACAATAGAATAACAAATAACCGTCACACGAATTCTCTTGCTTCTTGGATAAGTCTTCAGTGACAAAATTACGCCCATTATTAATTATATACAGTATATATTAATTATGTATTTTTTAAAATATATCAAATTAAATAAAATTAAAATTAAATTAAATAAAAATAAAATAAAATTAAAAAGCAACTAACCCACAACACGGACAACAGCAATGAACGCAACAGTCGCCACATGAGGTACCCTAATATTCATAAAAAGATGTTATTTAAACCTTATTTTTCTTTCTTGTTTATTTAGAAATCTTACCGGAATGTTTCGCATACGCCTGATCATTCTACGATTTCTATATCCCATGAACCATGGCCCAATGAGATGTGACACTATCATATTTAAAATTATTATTATTAAAATTATTATTATTAAAATTATTATTACCATGTCTTATTATTTTATTGCTTATTATAACTTCATACCAATACCAATACTACAGTACTATACCAACCTGTACACCAAACTACACAATTTAAACAAAAACCGGATTCAGGATTCGTTTTATCTTTAATTCGACCCTATAATAATTCATCATAAATCATGTGAATAAAGCCTGCGAAAATGAACTTTTATCAAAACTCTTTATATAGTACTTACATAAGTAACACATGGACAGCAAAACGTAGTCGCGCCTTGTTAAATGTAGAAAAGTTGTATAATATGAAAAAAAATATGTTTGTCAGAATAATGAACAAGATTCAAATTTTTTTTAAATTTTTTCATTACATAGTCCACTATCGTCACAGCAGCCAAGTAGATTAAATCTCCATTCTCCCGGACTATCTTCGTCCCTCATCGGAGGTACTGTCATTTGTGCGGTTCCTCTATATGCCATTACTATTTTTTTTCTATTGGATAATAATAATAATTTTTCTAATTTTCTAATTTTTTTTTTTTTTTTTTAATATACAATTATTAGACTATGTGTATTTTTGTAATGACACAAAAGAATTTCTATCCTTTTTATAATGTTCCTTGATGGGTATTTATCTGTACGATTTAAAACCCTGGTCATATTTGCATATATTATGTAAAAAATTCTTTAGGAAAATAATGCACGTTTGGTATCTTTTTGAATCTTTATATATATACAGTGGCGCCGCAACAATGAATCGCACTTTTTTGCCCCATTGTTCAACTATAAACGTCATCAATTTAACAATTGTTTTTGATTTATATATCGGTATTACTGTATTATAGAATTTTTAATGTTTTTTTTTTCAAAAGATTCTGAGATAATACAATATGCTTAATACACGTGATTTTGTCCTCTATCGTATTTATCAAAGAACTCAGATTAACTTAAACAATAATTGTTAGTAAAATATGTTAAAAAAGCTACTCATTTAACCATTTCAATAAAGCTCAAAAAAAGGTCAAACAGTAATACAACATAAAAATTTCCAAAAAGAGTTTTTTAAAACGCATACACCTGCATTGACTTTTAGCCTCATTTTAATATAGTAAAAGCTGGTTTAAATTGTGTAATAAATTCCGGAAATTTATTATCGCTCAAATGTTTTAATTTTCTCGTGAACTTTATTGACCAATAAATTAATATATTTTGATATACTGCGCCAGAAATTTTATATTTATTTAAATAGTTAAAAAACTTTTTTATAAAAAAAATTTTATAAAGTTTTTCAATAACTTTATCTTTTATCTTTATACAGTGAACTGAGTTCTACGTATAAAGTTATCGGTCAGTTTTTTTTTTTTGAAAAAATTTTTCCATAAGCTACAGCGATTCGAAAAAAGAACCAGTCTTTAAAATCACTATAATTCTTTATAAAAATATTTTTTTCAAAAAAAATTGACTGATAACTTTGTAAAGCTAAGTTCTGTGTATAAAGTTATTAGTAAATTTTTTTTAAAATAAATTTTCTGTAAAAAAGTTTAGAAATTTAAAAAAATACAGTATTTCTGGCGCAGTATCAGGTATATCGTAACACATTAATTTATTGGTCATCACGATCACGATCACGAGAATATTTCGATTTAGATTTCCGGAACAGTATAAAAATAAATTTTTTTTATATAATAATGAGTAGAAAAATTTATGTGTCATGGGTGTAAACGAGATATCTATAGATTCGGAATCTAGTTAAGTGTATTTTTGGATCTTAAAATAATCACATTTTGGGGTAAGCCGATAAATAGATTCCATTGTTATGATTTCGCAACTTTACCCTGTAGACTTCAAATCATTATGTGATTCGATTAATGCAATTGGCAAAGTTCATTTACACCTTACATACTGTATAATGAATCGTTTAAAGTATAATCGTTGCCTGGTTATTTTACGAAACGCGTCCAAGTAAACATGAAAATTCGAACTTGAAATATTGGGTACTTAATACCTTTAAATTAATTAAAGTTGAAAGTATCGATGGACTGAATGTTAAATCTGATAAAATAATCATGGTAGCAAATCGACATGTTATTCAAATGATTTATAATCTTAATGGAAAAACGATATAAAACTAAAAAACGTGTGTTAAATTTGAAACCTGGTGATCTCGTAAAGAT
>CAJVPY010003001.1:0-14916 GCA_910591965.1 Dentiscutata erythropus | reverse complement strand
GAGATCAGCTTTAAATCTTCTAATGTGTTGCACCCAGTCAGTAGTATGGTCATCCAATGGTCTGATTGCCTTTTTTCTAACTAGTTTGTTATGATATAATGAGATAGGTGTGGTGGCTTGTAATGATATTATGTTTATAGATTTTTGATCCTCAGGTTGTTTCTCTGTTGTTATGTATGGATTAGTATTAATCATAGTCATTGCACTAGATTGTAATAATAGCTGCATGCGTTGTTTATCCGACATTGATGCTACATCTATCGGCCTTTGTGTGTTTGTTGCGGGTGGCTCAGTTTGTGATTGTGGGCTAGGCCCTTGAATTTCTGGGTCCTTGGCTGGGTCCTTCTTAATTTGTATGGTTTGTAGATCTATTTCTCGCGTGCTTTGATCATCACAATCCATGTTCTGCATGGCATGGGAATTTTCTCCCAAATCTGTATTCATGGCCATTTGTGTTTGATATGACGTTATTTCTTGGCAAGTAATTGTGGAAGTAGTTTCCCCCACTTTTTTTTCTATTTTTTTTTTCCTCGAATGGGTTGTCGTCTTGAGTACTCATAGGGTTATATCTTTGCTTTAGTTTCTTTTTTGTTGAAATTTCTTTCATAATATTGTGTCTTACAAGGACAACACTATTTGTAGTTGTTGTTATATTACTGCCTTCTGTATTTGTCACTGACAAAGTCGGTGACAAGGTTGCTTGTATGTTATCTGCTGCTATCGAGCTTCTGTTTCTTTTCTTGCTACTCAACTTGTATCCGGCCCTTGGTTGATGTTCCTTAAACCTAGAAGTGCAGTATCCCCTAAGAGATTAGTTTTATTATAAGTCTTTCCCTTCTAACTGATGGTTTTTTGAATTATTTTTTTGCAATTTATTTGTTTACTTAGTGTTTTGGGATCTATGAGAAAGAGTTTTTTTTTTTATTTGGTTTTAATTATTAACCTTCTAGTAATTATACTTATAGCTGCTTCAAAGTTAAGAATAGTGACAACTGAAGTTCTTCTGATATGAATATGATATCACATTGCTATAGTCTTTCTTGAGTTGTCTGATTTAACATGATTAGCCTTATTCTTAGGTTGTTTCTTCTTTCTTCTTAAGGCTTTTGCTAAATAATGCCTTTGGTTAGAATATTGAAGCAACTGACTATATATTGCTTGTACTCTTGTACTTAATAGGTTTTTTGATATATCATAAAACTTTAATTTATCCATCAATAAAGATGATTATTTCTTAATGATTCTCTTTGGTTTGTCAACTTTTATAAAGGCTTCTTTAACTTCTTTCTGTACTTCAGTTTGCATTTAGACCCTGGGAGCTTTATTAAGCAAGGCTTGTTTTTTCTTTGGTTCATTTTGCTTCTGTTTTTCATTTTGCTTTTTTCTGTTAGTGCTATAAAGTTGGGGGTAAATTATATACAATTCATTATCACTATCACTACTTTCTTTTATGATAGCTAGATTTATATTTATTGTTTGGCTTTTTTGCTACTTTCTTTAAATTTTTTTTTTACTTATATTGCAGTTCTATTGTTATTGCCTTTTCTGAAATGCAATTCTTGGCAAAATGATCAAGTTTGCTACACTTAAATTACTTGATGTTCTTTAGTTCATACTTCTTGGGCTGTTGGGACAACTTTTGAGCTACTAATACCGATACTATTGTGGCATAATTTAAGCCTATTTGTTGTATTTGTTTTGTAAGTTGCTTAATTTTCTTCTTATAATTTCAGGTTGCTATTAGCTAACTTGGACCAGCCTCTGTAACTACCCCAGTGTACCCAGTAAAAAAGTACAAGCATGTAAATGATCGATGAAATTGTCCAATAAAATTACAGTACTAATTGAGAATTGTTCTAAAAATTTATAATTTTTTTTAACTTCTAGCAAAGGTTTTTCAATAACCTCCTAATTAAATTCAGTGAATTTTTTTATTTTAATTTTATTGTTATGTAGAATTAGAATAAAAATTAATTTATTAATTTTGTTAGGTAGTTATCGAGAAATTTTCACTTAAAATATTAAAAAAGTGAAATATTTTAAAAAAATCAGATAAATTTTCTTTTTTCAAACTTGAAGATTTCTTGGCAACTACCTAATCAAATTGTATGAAATTTTTTTATTTTAATTTAGCAAATTTGTAGAACTAAAAAAAAAAAGTGTTATTCAATTTGATTAGGTAGTTGTCAAGAAAGCAACATCTAAAAATAAATAAAAATTTGGCTGCAGCTTATTTCTTATATGGACATTTAACTTGAACAAAGTTTTTATAACAACTATCTATTCAAATTTGATAAAAATATTTGAATTTTAATTCTATTAATTTATATAATTTAAATAAAAAAAGTTTCATAGAATTTTAATAGCTGCTTGTTGAGAAATATTTATTAAAAGTAAAAAAAATTGGCTGCTGCTTCTTTTTTTTAAAAACATCTAAAAGTTGAATGAATATTACTCAGTACCTACCTGGTCAAATTCAATTAAAATTTTTTTATTTTAATTCTTTAAGTTTAATAGAATTAAAATAAAGAAAATTTAATCAAATTTGACTGGGTAGGTGCTGAGTAATATTTGTTCAAATTTTAGATTTCTTTAAAAAAGAAGCTACGGCCAATTTTTTATTTATTTTTAGATGAGATGATTTTTTTTTGATTTTTTTTTTCTAATAAAATTGGGTTGTAAATTTTACTTGCTTGCTCACTACAAATACATCTTAATGTATTATTATTCACAACCTATTTAAGTTCCTAATATTAGTATTTAGATCAAACTGCCAATTTTTTTATATAGCTATAAAATAACCTTAACTATAATTCATATTTATATATATAACAATATATATATATAATTAAAGCTTAATAATTTGTATATTTGTTCAGCTAAAAAACTAGGCTTGTCTATTTGACTTTTTTAGTTAGTCTGAGTTCTTATTTTTAGCACTAGACTTAAGATATAAAACCTTTTCCAATTATGTAAAAAGTTTTCATTAAGTTTAATAAAAATAAAAGCATGGTCTTACCTTTAACATTAAAATATATATATATATATATTTGTTCAGCTAGTATACTACATGTATGGTACAAAGAATATCGCCATACAGTATATAATGAAGTTAGGATTTTGTGCTAAATATTAAAAAAAACCTCTGTAAAAAAAACATAAAAAAAAAAAAATTGTATTGAATATTAATTTACACTAGAATAAATCTAATTCTAAATGAATAAACTCTTTAAATTTTATTTTGTTTTGCTTGAATTTTATCATTTTACTAAATCGCATTGTCTAAAAAGAGATATATATATATATATAAATTTTTAATTGTTTAATAGTAAAGTAGTAAAATATAAAAAAAGTAATTTACTCAACAATTAATGTCATCACTACTATGCTTAAAAAATAAATAAATAAATAAATAAATATTTTTTTAAGTTAAAAAAAATATGTATATTTAGTTTACCTTAATTTAAAAAACAGATATTGTAAGTATTCTCTTTCCAATAGTTTTTCTTCTATAATAAGTCTCAATTTGTTTGACTATTGTATTAATTGGTTGAAAGTTTTTTTTAATGCCTTTACCCTATTTAATATTATTTGTATCTTTGTATTTATATAAAAAATCAAGTGCCTTTTTGGTTGTATCAATCAATTGATTAAAAAAAGTATTCGAATCTTCATCTTGATTGTCGAAAAATTTATTTTATTTATTGAGTTAGCATCTTGAATAAATTGCTGATTATATTAATTAATTTTATTATTATCTTCAAGCCGATTGTTATTATTTATGTTAATTGAAGAACTTGTTGTATGCATTAAACTGGTAATATCTTGAATTTTAGTTCAATCAAAAATAGATATTGATTATTTCACTTAACTTGATCAAAAATTGTGATAACACTGCTCCCTTTTTTTGAACAGGATGTTTACAAATAAAGAACCGATTTGTAAGATAATATCGGTAGCTGCAAATCTACTGTTCTATTTCAGTATTATAAAGTTTATCAGCATCTTTTTTAACAACCATGTTTGTTAATCATTTCTATTCTGACTTCATCAATTTTCGCCAAACTGCTTTTACTCATCCAAGCATAATTTGATCAAATTTACGCTTCTAATGCAAAATTACTTTTTTCTTAAGAATATAGATTACTAGATCAAGTCTTGGGCAAAAGAATTTATAAAAAAAGTTCCATTTAATTATTTCAATATAACTCAATAAATATCGTTGTCTTTAATATTAAAATTTTGTTTTTGCAACTTGCTCTCATTTATAAAATCTATCGATCTACACAATATCACTCTTTCCAAAGATAAATCCAAAGAAAATATAATGAATTATGTTTGCAAAAAAAATAATTTCTTTGACAGCTTGTTCCCAAATTTGTGAACATATTAGTGTAAGATTGAAAGATGTTGGTATTAGCAGATGAAGATGTTAATATTTATCTATTAATTTCCAAACTGATATATATAATTCTTTAGAACAAAAAATTGTGTCTTTTTGAGCTGGAAGTTGTGGAATAAAATTTTTATCAATGAAAGAAAAATACTCATAACCATTACTATGTTTATAAGTAATTCTTAATAGAAAGTTATTTGATATTAATTATGCATCAATTGCTTTTTTTACATTCCAATGGCACAGTTGTACTTTAGCATTTGACCAAGTAAATTGTATTTCAGAAATTTGTACAAAGTTCTTATCTGTTAATATGAATTCAGGCATTATATCTCGTAACTTTATTTTATTAAAAAAGTTAAAATTATATTGGTTCGTACTCTATTTTCAGATTTGCCATTACTTTCCAAAAACAAATACGCAATAGGATACTCTGATCCATTAACTTCTGTATGTAGTTCATATAGTTCAAACCCTAAATTATTTGTATTATCTGTATAAATAAAAAAATTTTATTTATTTATTTAAAATACAAATAAATAGATAAATAAATAAATAGATAGATAAATAAATAAATATTATAAATACAAGTTGCATCAATTTCGCATTTATATTCAACTCTCTCCATCGATCACTAAAACCAAATCTGGAGTTAAAAAAAAAACAAAGTTTGGCAGTTACTTTATTAAGGCAACAATAGAACTAGCTCTAAGCTAAAGAATAGAACACAAAAAAATAACTGGAGTTTCCTAAAACAACTTTGCTCAATACCTTCTTAAAAACGCACTTCTTGGAAAATTTTTGTACTTTTGACAAAATTTTTAATACTTTTCTAAAAATTTGAGATTTACTATTGACCCTGTAATGCAGATCGCAATCTGACAAAACAAACAAACACGTCTACTTTAGATGAACAAACAAACAAATGAATATTTGTAGACAATTAATCAACACAACAAACAAACACGTGTATTATCGAAACAACAACAAATATAACATGTAAATTTCTAATCTTAGTATATATAAAAACTTCTTTAATAAATCTGAAACCAAAAGAGCAGTAGTACAAAAAGAGCAAAACGAATTTATATAGGAACAAGATAGAAAGTTGCAAAATATCTAGACACAAGCAAAATCTATTTTATTGCAATTGTACACAATGTATTACAACACTTTGACTATGCTCAACACAAGTTAACAAGGGATCAAACTCTAGAGAAGATGAAAAAGTTCTACTAGAATTTCCAACTAACAATACAACACAAGTGAAGAATACAAAGGAAAACTACTCCCAAGAAAGCAATACTAAAATTAAAATTGAACCTTCTTTAATGGAAGACCTAATTGTATATCCAACTGTGTTCTCTAAAGCAACCAATATCAATACAGAATATGAGAGTAAACTCAAGATAGTGCTAAATAAAAATGAAGTTAAAGTGGAGCCACTTCCAATGGAAACTACTCTAGCAACACTCTCTATTGAAACTAAAAGCACTATTAATAGCATAAAATTAGAATTACAGGACAACTTTCATAAGAGAAATATAGCAGAACAAGAAGTACCAACAATTATCTCAAAAGACCACCAGGAACTAGTTAGAGATATACTAGTTAAAAAAGAGTATGGCATTTTTGATTATGGACTTGAAGAACTCATAAAAGAGGAACTGCAAATAGATGCAAAATCATCTAAGCAATTAAGTCACAAGATATACAACTCAGTTTAGACTCCAGAAAACAAGATTTCGTATTAAAAAGTCCCCAATTTACCTACTTTTCTTTTCACAATTTGGAACCTTCCAAAAGATATGAAGGCATCAGTAATAAAGTCTTATTTGAACATCTTTGGTACAGCAACTGTTATGGCATGGCAGCAGAATTTCAAAACAAAGGCAGCATAAATTAAAATAATACCAAACTCAGAACAAAGAGAAAAATCTTTAAAAGAAGGATGGTCAATTCATTTAAAACAAGATAAAACATACAGAACCATATCAGGCAAGTTTGATATTGCTGAAATAAAAACAAAGAACAACTACAAAGGCACTATTTCAAATATTTCAACATCAGCATATTACAGCCTTCTCTTATGACAGCTTAAAAAGTATAGAGTTTAAGCAATATATATCCTCTACAACCAAAATGGAAATCAAAGGAAAAGAGCTCATCTATATTTCAAATCAGAGGAGGACCTCTTATTAGCCCAAAGCTGCATCTTATATTATTTCAATACTAGACTCAAATGGTATCTAGCTACAGAAGACCCAAATAGAAGAAATTCTTCATATAGCATGTTTCAGTATAAAAAAGAAGATAATAACCAAAACAAAGAAAAAAGAGTAAGAAATAAAACAGAAATATATAAGGAAAAAAACCTACCCAGAGGCATACTTACTAAATAGCCAGATAAGACTAGAAGACTTAATTCTACTTATAGCACCAACTCAGACAGTAGTAGAACTAATAGCATTCGCAGACCTCAAAGCAAAAACAGAAAACCACTTAGAAGTCTAGAAAACATAACAGCTATGAGTTTGAACAAGATAGAAATAAGCAAAAAAAGAGGAAATCAAAAAGAACATGAAACTAGAATACCCCAGGATGAAAATTGCTACAAAAAGGCTAGACTACATAGTTTGGAATACAATAAGCCAAGAGTTAACCTCACAGTCAAAAGTGAAATGCAAAGTAGCATTTTGGAGCAAATCTTGAATAGATTACAAAAGAATGAAGAAAAACAGGAAACTCCAGTCCCCAACTTCTCCTAAGGGCGCCACAGTTGTATTAACAAATACAGACAAGCAATACAGCTTGTTAGAATGAACACCACTTAAGATAACTAATAACATCCTCATAACTAATTCAGAATTAGATTTAGTGCCAGAAAATATAAAACAAGACAATAGAATAGAAGAAAGATTTGAACAAGTAAAAATAGGCTAACATAATATTAATAATCTTAAGGGCTGAAACAAACACAAGTACAAGAGAAGCAGTTTTCTTTAAGGTTAACTAGCAACACTATAGAGCTTTCTGGACCAAAAATTTTATAGGTAAAAGAAAAGGCTCGGGAGTAGGATTACTAGTAAGAAAAGAGTAGCAAACTCACTTCACTAAGATAATAGCAAAAGATGCTTATTTATTAAAAGCAGTATTCAAATTCAAAAAAATAATACTAGTTATATGGGTAGCTTATTTTCCACCAAGCGATAAAAGTATAAAAAAAAGAATACAGCAATACTTAATAGAAGATATTACCAAAAGCAAACTAAATACAAGAATAGTTATAGAAGGTGATTTCAATACAGAATTAGATGTTGGAGCAGGTACTACTCAGAACGTTAGAATGGGAGAAGTTACACAAGAGAACAAACATTGCAAACTCCCGATTATAAGATGGCTGCAAAAAGTAGGCTTTGAAGAAGCATATGTCCTTATTAATCTACAGATCTTCAAAGCAACATGGGCCAACTCCAAATCCTGCTCAAAAATAGACCATATATGGTTAAATACAGAACTAAAAGAACTCGTGATAGATAGTGATGTGGAACTGATAGATTTCATTATAGGTAGTGATCACAACCTGATATAGACAAAACTACTGCTAAGCCTCATACTCTACATAAACTCAATCGCCTAGCAAAGACAGAAAAATTTTGGTCATCGTAAAGTATATTTATATAATAAAATGATTGAAGAGGATTGGGAAAATTTTACCTCTTTTCTAGAGAAGTATATTAAGGAATTTTGTAATAAAGAATCGAAAAAAGAAATTGAAACACCTAGTCCATCAAAAGAAGACTGAATAAACGAAGTATGAGAAAAACTAGCAGAACTAATAAACAAAGCTGCAAACAAAACAATTTCATACAAGAAAATTCAGAACACCACAGAAGAAAAACAAAAACAAATTATATGGAATCCAAGATACAAGTGGATCAAGCAGCTAAGAATAATAGGCCGAATAGGACGTATAAATCTAAATACTGAAATCAACCCCTAAGACCAAACCTCTTTAAATATTCAAATAGAACGAGTAAATTCAAACAATAATACTGAAATCCAAAAAATTGGAAGAAGATGATCAGAACAGTAGATTAATGACCTCAAAGAGTGGATAAAAATAATAGAAAAGAAAATGTCCTCAGAACAAAAAATTGAACAAGAAAAAGAATAAGAGATAATATCGAAAGAAGGTTTGGAATGATTGGATATGAAGAAAAGAAAATGCTTAACAGCATTCTGGAAAGGCCATGGAACAAAATTGTAATAAAAAGAATTCTTATTACAACAGATCCAATATCAAAAAAGAAAGAACTCATTCACAAACCCAATGAAGTCAAAAAAGAGGTTGACACACACTTCATAAAACAATTCAAAGAAAACACTTAAGTCCCTAGAGAGGAAAAAGAAATATGGAAAGAAGAATATACACCACTTTTCTTTATTCAACAGAATTGGTACAATAATGTTTTAGATGAAATCAAGTTAGAGGAATGGAAAAAAATGCTTAAAAAAACCTCAACAAATCAGCCCCAGGATTATCAAATATAGGATACACGATTCTGAAAAAACTAGGGAAAAAAGCTACAAATCTTCTTTTAAGACTGCTCAACAGAATTTTAGAGGAAGAAATAATGTCAAAAAAGTGAAAAAATTGGGATGATTTTTCCCATTCCAAAGTTATCAGAATGGGATCTACTGCTCGGTAATACAAGACCGATTATGCTACTTGAAGCAGCAAGACAAGGACTTATAAGAATCATCCAATGAAAACTAAATGATATTATTATACAACATAGTATTTTTAGAGAGCCAAACTTTGCAGAGTTACAAGGAGAATATACCCAGGATCCTATTCATATTTTGAATGCTCTAATAGAAGCAGCGAAACAAGAAAACAAAGAAATGTAGATAACTTTTTTAGATATCAAAAAAGCATTCGACATAGTGAATTTTAAGAGGCTTTAACTCATATTAAAGAGAATCAAGATCCTGAAAAAACTTGAAAAATTTCTAGTTAATATGTTCACAAACAGAGAGGTTAAAGTCATTACCAAGTTTAGCATAACAAAAGGTTTCTGCCCTGAAAGAGATATAGATCAATAAAAAGTAATTTTCCCCTTTTTTTGGAGAATATACTTTGATCTATTACTTTGTAAACTATACAAATGCAGCTATGGTGCTAAAGCAAAATTAGAATAGCCACTAGAGTTAACACAGAGGAAAACAAAAGAAGAAGAGTTACAAGTTGCAGGCTTAGCTTATGCTGATGATATCACACTTCTAGCAAACTCCAAAGAGGATATGCAGAATCTAATTTATATCGCAGAATTCTTTTTTTAGACAAACAACATTGAATTAAATACAAAAAAAACAGAACTTTTGGTAATAAATGAAAAGAAGAATAAAGAAGAAAAATTAGTTCTGTTCAAAGAGGGAAATAAAAAAATAGTAGCAAAGAAAAAGAAAGAGATAGCTCGTTATCTTGGAGTATGGCTGACTACAGCAGATATAAAATCAACAATCAAGAAGAAACTCGGTATTGAAATCAAGCAAATAACTAATCTGCTTAGTAGAAAGAAAATCTCTATAGAACAAATTAAATATATAAACAACATGGTGCTATTACCCAAAGCTAAATACAGGTTGAATATAACTATGCTCTTTAAAGAAGAATGTGACAAACTTCATCAACCAATAATAAGAATAGCAAAATGGAAAGCAAAATTGGCTTTAACCACTTCTAATTCTATACCAATGCAAAAAGATATCTGGGGATTAAACACTCTGTGGCAATAACATACAAAACACATAATCACTGAGTGAGTAATTAGAATAAATAACCCAAATCTTGTGAGAGACCTCACTAGAATAAGATTAAAAGACACACAGCTCGCACTCCATTCTATAGCACCAATTTGGTTTATAGAAAATGAAGAAATCAAAAAGTTAAGCCTAAAAAATAATCTCAATACAAGTATACTAGTAGCAGCCAAAAATATAGGAATCAGCATCAAAAGTATAAAGCTGGAAAAAAACTAGAATATAGCTCTAGACAACAAGCTGGTAAATGAAATAAGAATACTACTACCCAAAGAAGAGCTAAAAAGGACCGCTCACCATCTCCGTAATCTCAACCATTGGTGCCTAGAACAAATGACTACAAGACAAGACAACACTATGTTTATATGGCAACAAATTAAAATAATTCGAGGAGTTAAAACAATGGAAAAACTCTGCAGTGGTTCTGAAACCTGGAAGAGGTAGTGTTAGAAAACAAATCTTCTCAAAAGCTAAAGAGAGTCTTCATCCAAAAAAAGGAGTTTAACAAGATTCAAATAAAACCTAAAAAAAGAAAGCTATCTCACAAAAGATCAAAAAAAGAATGGGTAATTGGATCAAGAAAAAAATGACAAAATGCCATTTTTAGGCAAAATACAAAAGAAACCACTGAATCAAAAGTTACACATAATAGAATGAGAAGAGAAGAATAAAGAGAATGAACCACATAACAACTCTCTCACATCATTCTAAAAATAAAAGAGAGCGAATTAGAAGATGTAAGCTTTTGAATCAAAAGAAGAAGTGAGAGAGGCTGGGCCTTATCAATCAGCCTTAAACACCTCAAAAACCTAATATTGCCAGTAGAAGAGAACTTGGAAGAAAGAGAGGAAACAGAAATAGCTCACACAATTTTATCTGAAAGCTGGGAAACATATCTGATCAAAAATATGATAAAAAATACAAGTAAACAACAAGAGCTTACTTAGGCATCGAAAGAAAATATAGTATATAAGAAAATAATATATTATACAGATGGCTCACTCATAGGAGGAGGGTTAGTAGATCACACAGCAGGGTATGAAATTATTTAACTAAATAGTAAAGGGGCAATAGTTAAAGAACTTAAAGGTAGAATTCAAGGGTGGTTTTCCTCAACTAGATCTGAACTCATAGCAATTCTTATAGCAACTCTAATATCTCCAAACAATAGTAAGATAGATATTTTTATGGATAGCCAGGCAGCAATACAAGCAATTGAAAAAAAACAAAAAGTCAAAAGTACTAGAAACTGGTACAAAATGAAAAATTCTTGTATTCTTGGTACAATTGTCAAGATCCTAAACACCAAAAGAATAAATATCCAACTTCACAATATAAAGGCACATGCTGGCAACTGGTTAAATGATCTAGCAGATAAAGTAGCAAAAAAAGGCACTCAAGAAAGTGAATTAACTTTCATTACTATTAATGAAACACAGGGAATAACACTTAACCCAATCTGGAACAAGCACCTAATTGATACTTCAATCTGAAGCTTTATTAAAATGTTCACGCAAACTTTCTACAAAGTCAACTGGTTATTTACTCCAAGCCAGAAAGACAATATACATCAAAGAAGAGTTAAAAAGCAGGACTGGAAAATCTTCAGAAACCTGTGAAGTAGAGAAAAAAATAGAAAATCAAGATCTTTAAAGTTAAACAAGAAATAGAGTTTTAAACTCAAAAGCTTGAGTGGCTTTTACCGACACTGCAGTTACAAAAGAGAAATCGTGGAGACCTATACACAACAGCAATCTGCAGGAAATGCAAGAAGAAAGAAGAGAATTTCAAACATTTAACATTATGTGAAGTTGATGAATCCACTGGTCAGAAAAGGAGTATTTAATTGCAAAAAAATCTGGTAAAACCGTCCAAAAAAAATTTTGCAAGACAATATTTACTCAGCATTTGCTGGTAGAAGTGTTGGGATAGACACAAAAAAAAAAACTACCTAGCAAGAGGACTAATTGAAACAGATCTGACAGCCTCCCTTACGTCAACAGAGATCACTGGAAAAGAAATAAAACTAATAATACTCAAATAGTGAGACAAATGGCATAGCTTTTTCTAGGAAGAAATCTGGCTTCAATGCTGTTAAGAAGTCATAAAATGGGAAAAAGAGCTGCAAATTAACTCCAAAAAAAAGAAGAAGAAAAGACCCTGGAAAAATAGAAGTACAAGAAAGAAATATGCAGTTAGACTTGAAGATTTTTCGAACACAACAGAGAGAAGGCCCAATGGGGATAAAAAGTGAAAAAACCGGTGGAAGGTCTTTAAAAAAGAATTGATGCAGTAACAAATAAAGTGAATAAATGAATTTGGACCAAAAGATAGTCCAGTTGGAATAAAAATTAAAATAAATCATGACAGGCTGTAGATCCAGGCTGATGAACTGCAGATTCGTTATCTGAGGTAGATAACAAAGAAGCAGTGAGGTCAATTCTACTTTGGCAAGTCACACATAGGTACCAATTAGCAACCAGGTGAGCCACACTTTAGTTTAAAATAGCATAGCTATAAATAGATTCCACATTTATTATAAATGTAAATTCTATAGTATAAAATAAAGTTGTGACATGATCGTCAAAAAAAAAAAATAAAAAAAATTCTGCATTTATATATATTAATATTTGATTCTTTTAAATACTCAAGAAAACCTGTTAAAAATCCAATTGCTCGAATAGGCATTGTATTTACAATAATTTGATAATTTTCTTCTTTAATCCATATTAAAGCAGATTTAAAAGCATCCTCATGTTTTTTATATCTAGTACTTCCAAAAACCATTCACCAATAGTAGACTTGTTTTTGCACAATTATTGTATCTATACCTCTATCAATTAAATTTGCATAAATCTCCTGTAGTAGTAAGTTAATGTTATCTTTGATATATTGTTTAATATCTTCAGGTACTTCTATTTGATTCGGCTTAGGATGTAAAATATTATGCTCAACTGTAATATTAGCTATCTAAAGTATTAAGTTAATATTTATTTTAATGCAACTATCACAATCATATTATTCCATTGCTGTAGTATCTTTATGTTTTTTTGAATTATTATGCTTGCAAGGCTTTTTTGCTATATTCATCCTTTGAAAGCAAAAATACCAAATACTTATCGCTTGTTTTCTATTATATTTGTTATTATATCTACAATAGTAATAAAATAATATATATTACTAAAATAAACTTTATTTATATAAAATAATTATAATTATTAATTATATATACATATATTCAATTGTATTTATCAATATCACTAACAATATTTATCAAATTATCAGCGATTTTTTTTGAAGATTCATTGTATAAAGAAATGTCAATAGTATATGAAAACTGAATGCCTAATTGATTATTTTCTTTATCATCTTCTATAGTTGTATACAATTCAAAAAGATCATAGATATAATCTGCAAAATTATTCAGATCTTTGGTGTTTCTTAAGTAGCTTCTTATTTTCTCTATATCTTAAGCTCGACACTTATTACAGTTATGAGGTTTTTGAATATCATCTGAATCAGCAAACTCTAATTTATCTTTATAAGTTTTACACCTAGTACAGAAAATTTAATTGGTAGTACTGTTCATTATGTCTTAAATAAATATATAATAAGATAATTAATATTAAAATTAGGTTATTAAAAATTATTTTAAATTAGTTTCTTACTTACATCCTTATTTTTTTATTGCATTCTTTTATTATTTTAATCCTTTTTTCTACATATAGCACTTCATACAACAAACCTACATACAACACTTCATATGACAACACATAATACTTCACAACTTTATACACAACACCTTATGCCGCAATACAATATTAATTTTATCTCTTTATACACAATATCTTATATAACAATAAAATGAGATTATTGCAATTTTTGCCATTTACTTAAAAAAATGAAGTAAGAAAATAATCATTCATATAATTAAACCTCTATTTATTGATTTATGCAAATAGGCCGAAATTACAATTAAACATTACATTATTGGCAAGTAAGCTCGAAATTACAATAAAACATTACATCATCTAAAACATTACATCATAGTTTCAAAATTACGAGGATAGTAATTATTTTAATTTTTTTTTAACTTCTAGTAAAAGTTTCTTAATAGTTTTATAATTAAATTTGATAAATTTTTTTTTATTTTAATTCTTTAGTCTTGCAGAATTATAATAAAAAAAAATCCATCAAATTTGCTTGGGTAGTTATCAGGAAATTTTTGCTCCGCTATATGCATTTGTCCAATAAGCGGCAAGATTTCGCGTACATACGCTATTTTAATTTGCATTATAACCATCACTTCATGAAATTTTCAATATCACTCCGTTCCTGGTACGGCTCCATGCAATACAAACTGAGCCGTTAATCGAGCCTGTTTAGAGCTGTGAGCTGATTATATGACTCTAATATATTACTATAGTAACTGTTATGATATAACTAATATAATAAACTTTCATATTGATGATAAACTTAATAAACTTTAATATTGATAATAAGCTTTTGTATTTATAATAAACCATAACAATATGTAATAATATTTTGTAAACTATTTGTTATAAATATTTTTTTTTTCTTTTGATATTTACAATAATCGCTCAAATGGATCCTAATGACCTTTCTTATATTAATTCCCAAAATTCACAAGACACTTTGCAAGAAACTTCTGATAATAATATAACGATATAACA
>CAJVPY010003000.1:0-14917 GCA_910591965.1 Dentiscutata erythropus | reverse complement strand
TACTTTCTTGAGTAAATTAAAGAAAAGTGTTTTTTTTACCAAATTTTACATATAAATTTGGGTGAGTCAACTCATTTGATTTATATGTAACAACAACCAAGGGGACATGTCCTGTATCTGGTAAGTAATTGTCTGTGAAATGTGGTGTCTACGAAGTGATTGTTGGTGAGTTGATCGTATCCCCTTTGAAAAGTAAGCACTAAATTTTGAGCAAATATTTCTCGATAACTATATACCAGATATAATTAAATGAATTTTTTTAATGAATTCTATCAGTTTATAAATTAACTGAAATGCGCACGTAACACAATCCTAACTCTAAATTGATTAACTGCGTTAATCATGTAATTCAGCAAGCATTAAGTCAATTTTGCAAATTAATAAAACCATGCCAAGTTTTTATAATTATTCACAGTAACAAAAAAAAGTTAGTGTGTACTACGTACAGTGTATATGATCTTATAGAACATAATAAAGTTCAGTGTTTGATGTTTTAAATGCAATATTCAGCCAGTAGGAGGTTTTGTGGAATAACTTCTTATTTAAACCGGTGCTGCTCGCTCACCGAAAGTTGATTTAGATAGGGTTAAGGTTAACGTTTTATTAGCATATTTTTAGTAAATTGTCACTTGGCATGACGTCGGCTAAATGAGCTGTCGGTGAAATGATCGTCGGATGAAAAATTTAATTATTCCGTTCCTGGTTTAAACCTTCAAATTTGAATTTTTGCCGAGTTTTACATGAGATCTCAAGCTGCCAGTTTGAGATTAATTAACACCGAATGGTGAATTTAAAGTCAAGTTAGTCATTCAAGATAGCAATATTTCGTATACTGCCAATGAAAAAAAAATAAAAATAAATAAAAAATGCTATATATTATATATTCGCAATCTCGAAAAATTTCGAAATGAAATTTATTTGTGAAATTAAAATAACTCGTCGCCCAAAAATACAGAGAAGGTACGTACATATGTACATAAAAGAATGCAAACCATTAAATAGAACCAGTCCATTTAACCATTTAACCAAATTCGCTTAACTTTCTTAAAATAAAATAACTTGCCGCCCAAGAATGCAGAGAAAGTACGTACATATGTACATAAAAGAATGTAAATCAATAAATAGAACCAGTCCATTTAACTATTTAACAAATTTGCTTAACTTTCTTAAAATAAAATAACTCGCCGCCCAAGAATACAGAGAAGGTACGTACATATATGCATAAAGTAAGCAAACCAATAAATACAGCCAATTTATTTAACTATTTAACCAAATTTTCTTAGCTTTCTCGAAATTGTGTGGCCAACCAAAGGTAATGAATACAAAAATTCCAATAGTCGCACCAACCCAATCATTACTAGTGGGTTCTATTTCAAGACTTTCATTTGCAAAAATAGCTGAAAAGCTTGCAAAACAGCCAAAAATATTGATAAGAGCAAATAAAAGAGAAAAGGTGACCATTCGAATAGCAGCAGCTCTTGATAAATTATAGGATTTGCTTTTTGTAGAAAAAGGATTTCTAGAAAATTTAGGTTCCTTAAGAGTACTATCTTGAGTGATTTCTTGTTCAGCGGAAGAACTAGAATTAGACCTAAGCAGATGCATGTGTCTATATAATTTATAGGCGGCACAACCTACAAAAAATTAAACCTAATTATATCGAAAGAATAATAGATCATCATTGTAAATTTATACAGTAAATACTTACCACTTAAAATTGTACCTGGAACGCTACAAAGTTGATTAATACCAGAAAAAGTAAATAATCTGACCCAAGCAGGATTAATTACGTCGCTAAATTAAGATAGAAAATTTTTTTTAAATATTATTAAACGAATTTTATAAATTATAATGACAAAACTACAGTACAATATGAGTTTAAATATTAAAAAACTAAAAATACCAATTCATGCGCCTTGGTTTAATAGCATCAAAATGAACTGATAATACAATAAGTATGCTTGTCATAATTATTGGATATATAGTTATAAAGCATATAAAAAATTTCTTTAATGAATTTGTAGTTGATTGATGAAAAAGGACGAGTTGTGCGTATGTTTGTATCGCAAAGCAAAATGCACATGCCATTTGAAATATGCAATTATATTGTAGCTGTTTAATAATATTTATAAAATATTAAATAGATTAATTTAAATAATATTAATTCGCTATATTGAGATTGTGTACAAGTAGAAACTTTGCTTTCGCTAATATTCAATAACCCAGGATATTATCACTAATTAAATTGATTTGCTTAGAATCAAAAGTTATTATGTGAATAAAGAAAAAGGACTTACAAATATCGCTTGAAAAAAACAGAATCCATAAGGAGCATTTTCTAATTCATTTTTCCATATAAGGCTAAGAATTATGTCAATAGAAAGGAATGCAACAGAACTTGAGTACAATAAGATCAAATAGTTTTTTTGGGAACGATATAAAAACAGAGCAACATATATTGAACATAGTAATGAAAGAAACACACAGCAATATAGAAAGATTACTGTAAACGAATACATTTCTCGTATTAATTGTTAACAAAATGAGTTTAAGGGAAAAAAAAATAATGAGAGAACTTAAGTAGGTAATTGATGATTTCGAGCAAGAAAGCTACAGTAGGTATTTATTTAAATTATTTATTTTTCAAAAACTCAAGCCAATAAATGTACAAATATTTTTATACTACTCTACAAGAGTCAGTCAATTTTTAAACTCAATATTCCTTTTAAAATTTAGATTACTTCCAAATTAAACTAATTACCGATACTTGACCACAAAGAACCAATACAGCAATCATATCTATTTTAAATAAATAAATAAATATAAACTATTATTAAGTACGCAGTCTTTTTCATTCATTTGATTCTCAAAGAATTACAATATTACAGATTTTGGCCATCAATTTCGGACACCTATCAAGAATGCACCTACTCTTAAATATATACTTGTTAATTGATTTTTATTATTTGGGGTGGGTACGGTACGTTCTTGATAAATGTGTCCGAAATTGATAGCCAAAACCTGTGTACCTACATAATTCTTCAAAATACCATAAAATTGTTCGAAATTGATTATCTCAATATCAATGACAACCTCCTAGTTGATTAAATCAGGAAATAAAACTTATGATTGGTTAAATTTTATTTCCTAGTTTTCATTCACACGCACTCATATACGTTAAATATGCGTTATTAATTAACTCGGAGGTATTGTATGGTACATGTATGAAGTCTAAAAATTGTAGAGTTAATCATGCAGCGTTAATTGGTATGAATGTATGTACGGACGCACGTACCGGTACGTACGTAAGCATACACAAAACCTTATTCATACGTGTAAATTACCGCAGAAAGTATATCATGGTTACACGATAAAACTATAATTGATGGCCTTCGTTGTCTAAGCCGGGCTAAAAAAATAGGATACAGTAGTACAGTCACAGTTTTTTGTTGCAGCAATAGAAGTTATAGTAGCTCCAACATTATACATTCTAATAATTTATCCTTTTTCAAAGTCGGTTAATTGAACATTCTTGGCATGGTTGAATAGCGAAGGTTACAGTTAATAATTGCGATGAATAGTTTTTATTTTTTTTTCTTTGTTATATATATTGATAAATGATTAATAATCTGATTAACTTATACAATTTGCGTAAATTGCATAACTTACGTATAAATCATGTATATTTTACAGAATCCTGTATTTTTGCCAAATATATTTATTATATAATAATCATATAATCGTTATATCTTTAAAATATCATTTTTTAAAGATTATATTAAAAATACCGGGTGTCCCAAAAGTTCCTATACATGGTCCCTTTTTTTTTAAGTGTTGCATAAATAATCATCGTGATCTCTATATATAAGGTCACTTTTAAAAAAAAAGGGACCGTGTATAGGAACTTTTGGGACACCCGGTATGTAATATTTTTTAAAAATTAGGAACTTATATGTAATTATTTTTAATTTGGGCCCGTATTTGTAATTATTTCCACTTTCCGGGCCTTTATTTGTAAATTCACCTAAAGTTTATCATTTAGTATTAAGTTGCGTCATTAGTCATAAGTTGCGTCATGAGTCGCGTCATGCGTCATAAGTTGCGTCATGCGTCATTTCGTCAATTCGAAGTTGCCTGACGAAATGGTTTCGTCATGCGTCAATGACGCAAGTTGCGTCATGCGTCACCCATCATTAGTTGTATTAATAAAATTTTGCAGCATAGCTCTTTAAAGTTTGTGTTTTCATATGATTTTATTATAAAATAGATCTTCCAAAGATCTTTTGTTTTGTCGCCATATTACGTATCTATATATAAGGGGCAAAGTTCAACAGGAACTCTAATTAGAAAAGGAGAGGGATAAGCTTTGGGAGATAAGGTAGGTGTCAAATATGCTTTCTCTATTATAAAAATACAACGCGAGAAACAAAGATATAGTAACAAGATTTGTTTCCTATTTACTATCAAAAGTTCAGTACTTTATTATAATACTGAAATAGATTTTTATAACAGCTGATCTACATGAATTTAATGCTGTCACTTCTCTTTAATACTCTATCGTCACCGTAAGCCTCCGATGATCCTAAATTCTCATTGTCATTTTAAAGTCAATATATGGCATAATTAATGCGGGAATTGATGTAGAATGCAAATTAAATCAAATCCTATTTATAAACAAGGGAAAAAACAGACCGATTCCTATCAAAAAAAAAAAAAAAAATTTAAATCAATATCAAACACGTCAACAAAGTTTCACGGTCATCGAAGGATAGCAATATTAATTTTAGACGATAAAATCTACTTAGATGACTAAGTCAGTGATCTCTTAAAATTTTGATTTAGTCAAGATTAAAGATTATTGGTTATTTATATGGGAAATCATCGGAACTAGACGATCAAGCAGCTTGGTTGGCGAGAAATTCGAGATATCTAGCATGAAAAAATTCTGTTTAGTCAATATTCATCACATAATAATGTTACAGCAAATTGATTTTGTACTTAAGAGTTTATAACTTTCCAATCATACAAATCTTTAAAATTTGAAAGCATCCTATCATCAAAATAGTCAATTATTCTTAAAATATCTTCAATTGAGATTTATAGTTTAGTTGCCTAAGTCTTTTAAATATTTGAACAATGATATCTTAAATACGTTCAACTTTTTTGATTTTTAGAGACGGAATCGAAGATGTACATGGGCAAAATTTATTCGGCATTTTTAAGGCTCTGAAATATCTATAGATATTTTTGGGTCCTCATTTTTCGTGGGTATATTTTAATAATATTAAATTAATTGTTTTTTTAGCACACAATTCTATTTGCTACAATAATATAGAATGATTAACAGATTTTGGCACCTAATTTTTTCCTGCAGGTATACTCCAACACCGTCATATAATGGACACTGTATTTAAAGGTTATCAAATTTGAAATCATCAGATTTGATGGGCTATCAATTTTGACAAGGTCTGTTTGGGAGGTTCAATAGTATAATAGTTAACAATTATTAATTATTAATTGAGGTATTAATTTATTTTTTTTATAGCTATACTTAGGGTTAGCACCCTAAGTATAGCTAGGGTGCCAACCCTATTTATTTACAACAAAATTAAAATTTAAATTCACCGTAAAAATATATAAATTTACAGATTCTAATAAAGATTCTAAAATTTTTGCAAAAATTCCTGTGCTACGTCAGTATTAAAAAAGCCACCTGAAAGGTGGTGCTTCGTAAATATTATCACTAATATACATACAATATTTTATTTAAAGAAGGATACTAAAGTGTTAATATTGGTTTTAATATTCTGAAACTATTAATCATACATAACTTAATAAATCTTATGTTAAATTTTTGATTTACTTTAAATTAACACTACTTAACCTCTATATACTACTGCAAATTTGTCACAATATAAAAAAATTTCACTAATCTACTATAAGACTAATATTAAATTCTTTCCTAAAATTTGTTACGAAAAAGTTATAGTCGCATAGCTCACTGCATTTGCACGATGCATATCTTTTTTTAAACATAATGACGCTTTATAATCTGACAAAATATTATATAAATTATTTATCATATGTTACTTTTTTAGATTTTCAAACCTTCAAACTACAAAATTTTATTTCAATACTTTCTATCATTATGTTATCTTCTTTATCTTATCCATGTAGTCGTTATTAAAGCTTTTTCTAATCTAGATCTACGTGTCCGTAATTCTTGATTCGCGATTAATACTGAAGATTCTCCATGTTATCATATAGCAGTTTCGAATTATGTGGTTCAAGAACGTAATCATGCTCTCAAAAGTTGTGATGAACTTGAAGTATGTCTCCTTTTAATCTTGTATCCTTTAAATAAGTTACTATATCCAATACAAGCAGCCTTTTTTATAGCCCATTTTTTATTATTAAAATGATTTCCTTCATTCTTGAATATTGAAAATGAAAAGCGTAATTTGTATCATAAGAAATTTATGCGATTCAATATTACTGAATATTCTTCACAACAACTGCAACAATATGCTAAATAAAAATTGCTAAATATTGCTCGTAACAATTGCAACATATTTTTAATAAAAACAAATATTCATTTTCAAGAGTTTGCAAACGCAGTTTAGTATTGATAAAGACTAAAAAAACTCGGATTGGCCGAGGAAATTTTTGATACTATATAAACGTGAAATAACGCTCATGGGCGTTATTTTGAAAATCGAATCCTTCAAAAATAGTTTATGTGGTCTCGAATTAGGCGTTCCGAATTATTGTTGGAAAAATGATGCACAGCTGATCTTCCATAAGTGCATCCTTTATAAGTGCACCTAACACGCACTTTCTTTCCATAAGTGCACTTCACATACATTTCTTTCTATTAGTGCAATTAGTGATATGGGCCGACCCGGAAAATATCGGCCGTGAATCTTAGGAATGTAGACACTAAGACAACATTAAATACGAATTAGAATAGTAAAAAAGAGATCGAATCGAATTTAATTAACTCTCAATTGATGTTTAAAGTGTGAGAAAGGTTGAGTATCTTTCAGAAATTTTCAAAATTATTCATAAAAAGGTCAGCCCTGATTGCCCGCCCCAAGGCTAGTAAGCACTGCCGGCCCCGGGTCGACATTTGACACGTCCGGGTCGTTATTTTCCGACCCGGGTAATACCTCTACTGTTACTGAAATAGCGAGTAAAGTTTTTTCATTTTTTTTAAAAACAATGATAATGTCAACTTTAACAACATACGTGGTTATTGTAACAACAAGTTTAGTGACAGAATAATTTTATAAATTATGATAATATCAATACAAACTGAGTCTTAACCAGTGTATCTGTTGCAGGGACCCGTAAAATTTTAGTTTTAAAACTCAAAATTTTTTCTGATAACAATAAAAAATTTAGGCAAATTTTAGCTTAAATTTAGTAAATTTTAGATAAATTTTGATTTAAATTTAATAATTTTAGATAAATTTTGATTAAATTTATAAAAGTTTTATAGTTTATTCTTTTATTTTGTTAAATTACTTAATAATTCAGTATTTATATTTTGCTGATTGTTATTAAATATAAAATTAGAAACTAAGTCACATAATTTATATCTCTAGATCATGGCATCAATATCCAATACAAACTAATCATATACTGTATACCTTTGAAGTTAAATAAGTTAAGTTTGTATAAAATTTTTATTAAAAATAAAATATGTATCACTAGAAATAAGAAATCAAATATTTTTTGAATTTTTTGTAGCCTATATTATAGTTTACTGCTAATACAGGCCAGAGTTGTGAAATTCAGAAATATTCCAAAATTCCAAAATTCCAAAATTTTCCACCTGTGCAGCATCTCATTCCTATATCACAAATTATAAGTAAATTTTTAAAAAATTTTAGTTAAAATTGATAATTTTAGATATAAATTTCTTAGAATTTAAAAATTCTAGAAAATTTGAGTTGATACTTGAAATTTTAGATTTTTTGTAAAAATTTTAGATCTAAAATTTTACAGGTCCCTGGGTCTAAGTCTGAGAGGGTACTATATAAACTCGTGGCACCACCTGATTGGCTTGTGAAATAGCAGTCCATGGATAAGGTGTTTCGACCTCTCCGAAGTGTTGTGCAGGTGGTCGGATCTAGGCCCCAATGAGGAAACCGGAAAATGTCAGGCAATAGATACTAGGTAGATAAAACATAATACCCGTATGAGGTTATGGAGGTCCTGTGACACTAGTAGCATAGGGTTAACTATAATATAGCTGGAATCAAATCATGGCAAGACTTGCCGAAGAAATAAAAAAAAAAAATTTACAAAAAACAGAAAAATTTTTTAAGTTAAAATGAGATAATATTTATTTGGAAATTTTAGATAATAAAATATATATTCTAAACAAGATTTTTTGAATTTGGTTTCAAATATTGAATATTTGCAAGAAAATCAAAAGAATGAATTATTTGAAAAAATTATTGAAGTTTCTGAAGCTATAAATAAAAATTTTGAAAATATTAATGAAAATAATATATTTAATGGTATTTAAACATTAATATAATCAAATCCAAAAACACAACTCTCCCCATTAATCACTTGTACCAAAATTTTCCTATTAATGAAAAAACAATATTTTTGTTAGAGATACAGTAGTAGGTTCTAAAGTAGTGATTTTTATAGAGGTCAACTTGCTCTAGAGACTCCTCTATATATTCAACATGCAATCCTGATCAACCAATTGGGATGAAGAATCAGGTGTAACATGAAAATAGCTTTTTTTAAAAAAATTTCTTGGTTTAGAAGAACCTTTTTGCTGCTACTCTTATCAATCCTAACTCTAACCTTAATCTGGCTGCTATTTGGTTTGTTTTTATTAATATAAAATCAAAACAAATCAAATGATTGGTTGATCAGGGGAAACCGATGCATCACACTAGTAGAGTTTAGAACTGGTTTTATTTTTCATATATTAAAACCAGTTTTAATCAGGTTTAACATATGAAAAATAAACCAGTTCCAAACTTTACGCACTAGCGATAAATAGCGATAGGGTCACAGAAAAATTTCAAAAAGATTAGAAAACAATAAATCACAATTTTTACCGAATATCACAATATAAAACAATTTTTATATTATTTTTTATGCATATTAAGTTACTAGAGTTGGGGCATGGTGTCCCAGAGCATGCTTCAAAGCCAAAAGGCATGCCCATATTATGTGATTATAAACCTCGATTATGCACGCCAATTGGCTATTTTACTATCAAGATTAAGTAGCAAATTATGGTCTAAGAAATTTTGCTATCTGGTAAAATTAAAATTTAAAGATTAGGAATAACTTAAAATTAAGACAAATAAGAAATACTCTAAACTCTATTCTAATATTAGTAGTGAAATTTTTTGGACTGGTAATGCTAGGATTTAATAAGCAGCATAGTCAATAGGTTGAACTAATTTTCAACTTTCTCTATTATATTAGATCTCCAGATTCAAGAACAATAAACCCAGTGATTATCACATCATGTGAATCATGAAAGGACGTCATTTGTTTACTAGCACTAACAAATTGATATAAACTATACTATCTATCACCTTACCCTAACCCTAATTTAGGCCGAGTGTTTAAACATGTGATGTGATTATTACTAGGTTCACTGTTCTTGAAACTATCCAAAGTCAGAATCTTAAAAATCTCGAACGGTATCGAGGCAAATAATGAAACATCCACGTTTGACAAATGTTTAATGCTAGACTAAAACTATGATCATATGATTTCACGAACCTGCGGGCCACAAAATTGTGCAAATTATTTGTTGTGCGGCTTAATATTAAAGAATTATACTCAGTATGTTATGATTATAATCGATAAAAAAATTTATATAACTAAATAACTAAGATTAAGATGGTTTGATTTATTTATATACAATAATTTTTGGTATTTGTGGCTATTTTCAGATTCTACAGATTAGTAGAGTTTGAAAACAACTTTAAGCATTGAAACTGACGAGGCTGATGTTGAGAAAACTTCGCTCAAATTTTGAAATATATATATAGCGGAGCTGGGTAAATGAAATGATTACATTATTGAATTACCAAGTTAAACGTTTAATCAATGCACACGCTTTGATCAACATGAGTTGGCCAATGATGTGGAGAAAAGCGGGCAAAAGTTGCGTTTTTGATGTAATATATTTGTTAAAATCAAAACGAGTAACTTCGAACCTTTTGTCACGTGTGATAAAAGGTTCGAAGTTACTCTTTTGATTTTCGTAACAAAAACGTAACTTTTGCACAGTGCATTGAAATTAGATAATTGATATGCTCTCGGCTTGAAATTGTCAGCTTAAAGGTTGGCTGACTTAAAATGGCTCAGCTCTAGTATTGGATCTGAAGGATCGGTTTGGGGAGCACGGCTTGATTAATGTTAGCCATGAGCCGAGCCGAGCCAGCCGTTTGCATCACTAGGCGAGCAAACGACCATCGGAACCTCATTCCAATGATAAAAAATATTCACAATCCAGTGATATTCAGTCACTGAAAGCAATTATGCTTCTAGTTCCATCCAGTTAATTCCAGTTCCAGTAATTCCCACTGGAACGTTCTAGTGAATACAAACTAATGTACGCAATAATTTCAATGTATTGTATGCGCTTCTTGTAGTCAGCTGCAATTAAACACATTTAGTGACGTGATGCAGGAGAATTATTTCCGCAATAGTGTAATTCCACAACGATTGTTGAATTGGTCAACATAGAGTTCCTATCCATTATTCGTTTATCCATTTATCTATTGGATATCCAGATCTGAATTTATTCGGATATCCGTTTTACTGTTGATATCCGAATAATAATCCGAATATTTGGGATACCAATAGTGAATGGATATCTGGATAAATCCAGATATGGATAAATGGATGACGGATTTAGAGATTGTACCCGGACATTTTTATTATATGGCTAAATTACTCGGATAACCGGGTAATTTAATAGTACCCGGGTTATATCAACAAATTTAGTAATTCCATAATTTATGCATAAGTTGCATTTTTGATCTTATAAATTATTGCATCAAAATGTAGATTTTGGAATCACTCATTATTGTGGAAATAAACCCCTGCATCGAATAACAAAGAGTGATGCAGGAGAATTGTTTCCACAATTGTACGATTGTGGAATTGATCATTAACAAATTTAGTAATTCCAAAATTTATGCAAATATTGCATTTTTGAAGTCCAATAAATTATTGTATCAAAAATGTAACTTTTGCCTAGATTGTGGAATCACCAAAATTAAATTCCACAAAGATTACGTACCAGGTACGTACGTACATAAAAAATAAAATTTAAATTGCCTGGACAATGTTTAATAATATATTTGTTTCTTCTTACGATTACATTTCTTTCTCATTATTATTCATTATTTGAAATAATCTGTCGTTAATTTCGATTCCAAATTTTCAGCAATGAACACTTCTTTGTCGGGAGAATGGAAATCTTTCGTGAGTGATGCAATTATTTTGTTACTTATTTATTATGAAGCTTGAACTCATCATTACATTTCGTTTAGTTTGACACGCAGGGAAAAGTTTTTTGTAAGTATGGTATTGTAATGTGTATTAACTATTTTATTTTTTTTGTAAATTTTTTATAAACCAAAATTTTTTTAAAAGACTATAATACAAGAACTGGTATATCTCAATGGGTAATTTTTTATTTTTTACTTTTTTTTTTATCAGGTATATTATGCTTGTATTTAATAACTTTATATTTATATTAGAATCCTCCTTACCCAATGCAGTTATCCACTCAAATTTCTAATCCAAATGCCAATGTTTTATACCAAAATTCTTCTTTCTCAATGCCAATTTCTCAAAATAATAATCCAAAAGTCAAAGTCATTATTTTAAACCAGAATCCTCCTTACCAAATACCAACCCTTCAAAATTATATTCAAACTGATAATAATTCACAACAGCAAAACTACTATCAAAATTATAATCACAATACCAATATGTTACAACAGCAAACCTTTTCTCAAAATCATAATCAAAATACTAATATATCTCAACAACAAGAGAATTCTTCTTACACAATGCCGATCCCTCAAAATTATATTCAAAATGATCATAAGTCACAACAACAAAACTTTTCTCAAAATTATAATCACAATGCTAATATGTTACAACAGCAAAACTTCTCTCAAAATCATAATCAAAATGCTAATATAACACAACAGCAAGAAAATTCTTCTTACACAATGCCATTCTCTCAAAATTATAATCACAACGCTAATACGTCACAACAGCAAAACGTCCCTCAAAATAATTATCAAAATGCTATTAAACAACAGCAAAACGCTCCTCAAAATAATTATCAAAATGCTATTAAACAACAGCAAAACGCTCCTCAAAATAATTATCAAAATGATATTAAACAACAGCAAAACGTCCCTCAAAATCATGCTATTAAACAACAGCAAAACGTCCATCAAAATCAAGCCATTAAACAACAGCAAGAATTATTACTAATACAACAACAAGTGCAACTAAATCAAGAGTTATGTAAAATGATGATTAACATGGGGAATTCTATTTCAGACTTGTGCGACTAAATCAAGAGTTATGCAAAATGATGATTAACATGGGGAATTCTATTTCAGACTTATGCTAATAAGTCTTCAATTTTATTTTATCTTATTTTTCTTTTTAATAGTAAATGTAGGTCATATAAGTATACATTATTGGGCAAAAATTGTTTAATAACGGCCATTTGTCCGGTTGAGTCAAATGGTCGTTATTAAACAATTTTTGCCCAATAATGTATACAACTCTAGTCTCAGCGCCAATGTTTTTTAAATTATTTTAAAACATCTAAAAAACTGTTTAAACCGTTTTTTTTCATCCCTAAATATAAGTAATCATCAAAATCAGGATAATGAAGAGAGCAATTTAGTTGTTTAAATCATTGCCTCCTTGGTTTTCGTTCATCCTTAATAATTTAAGAATGAAAGATTAATACTTGCCCTAAGACAAATCTTAAACTACTTACTTTTTAAAGTATTCCAATTCAATTATGGCATATATTTTTCCTTAGTTTTCGTTCATCCTTTAATAATTTAAGAATGAAAAAAGATCAATACTCATTCTAAGGAAAACCTTAAAACTTAAAATACTTACTTTTTAAAGTATTCCATTTCTGTATTCAAATTAGTGCTCCTTTTTCTTTATCTACGCCGAATATATTTAATCAACATAAAAACTTTATTGTGCCGCTTTGTAACCGTTATTGGCAGGCTGCCAGAATAAACGTCATTAATCAAAAATAAAAATCATTTGATTGTATAACGAATGATAGCGTTATTTTTGAAAATATTTTATCAACTTTCTATAGTATCAAATTTGAATTTTTCAGAAAAATACCCTAAAGTGATAATACTATTAATTATTAATTTTATAATTAATGTATAATTAATAAATTGCTTACCGGAATAAATGCAAGACCATCTATATGAAATAGACTCTTGATCATGTTATTTAATAAGCGACTTGTATATATAGCTTCTGAATGTGTGAAATTCATGTATATTTTTACTTGCATTGGATTTAATAATTTTCTTTCTGCCTCTTCAAATTGTTCGTTTTCGGAGCTTTTCCAACCACTTAAAGTTTTATATACTTCATTGATAGTAGGTCTTTGAAGTGGATCATTATCCCAACATCGAATCATAAGCTCTTTGAAACAGTTGCGTGTATCTTCTGTAATATCTGGCCGTTTCCCATCACAAACCTTTTTACTATTAGATGTGTATTATGCGGCTGATTACCAAATGGTTTTCGTCTGGAAGTGAATTCCCACATGAGTATACCGAAACTATAAATATCAGTTGCTTTACTAAAAGATTCTCCGTTAAAAATTTCAGGCGCAATATATGGTATGACACCATAGATCGAATTTGAATTTACTGGTTAATTAGGTCTCCTAAATCACCTACTGTATATATGCATGATTTCTGTTATATTGCTTTCTATGGAAATATCTCCACTGCGTAGATCACGATGAACCAAATTTTTATAATGAATTACTTCAAGACTATAAAGACATATTAGTTAGAATTGAACAGGTTGACTTGAGATTCGATAGTGTAATTGACCTTACCTTTTCGCAATGCCTAATGATAATAATATTTTATTTTTCCAAGTTCTGTATAAGATTTTCTCAAAAATTGTATAAATCTCCACCGGAAACATACTTCATTACCATCAAATAATTCTTTTTAAACGGATCATGTGTAATCCCATATAATTGAATCACACCATTATAATTCATGAAATTTTTATGAGAATTTGCCTAATGAATAAGTATAGCAAAGTTAAAATAAATTTAAAATCATTATGTACTAATTTATTCCAGTTACCTCTTCTAAAAAATCAATATTTATATTAACAGAACTGTAAAGACATTTAAGAACAACTTCAATTTTATTCCATTTAGCTTTATATACCGTTCCAAACCCGCTTTTTGGTAAATATCTTATATCTCGAAAGTAGTTATATGAAATCCATAAAAATTGATCTCCCTTTGATTTAAGAAATATATCAATCATTTTGTTTCCACTGCTGCCTAAACCAACTTCATTGATACATGGTTTACATTGATAATATTGACTTATAAATATTCCTATAATGAACATTTCATTGGAGATTCATTAACCACTACATTATCACTGTTAAAATCTAACGATTCACCTATTTTTTTATTTCCAGATTTATTCACATACATGCATTTTATCATATTCCGTTTGCGGTACACCACTTGAGCATTTCGTTTTAGCCAACTTGCATGGATTGCATGCAGCTAGGGATGTTAAAAGTTCGGTTCGGTTCGACTCGACTCCATGAGTCGAGTCTTAATCTAGACTCGGTTCCGAGTCTG
>CAJVPY010002999.1:0-14920 GCA_910591965.1 Dentiscutata erythropus | reverse complement strand
ATCGTCAAAGTTGCGTCTGACGAAACCATTGACGAAACCATTGCGTCATGCCAAAATCGTTGCGTCACCCATCATTAGATAACACCGTTATATTTGACTAAGATAATTGGATTGAACAAAAAATGTGCGGTAGATCTTCGATTTTGATTGGCTAACGGCTGAGGATCTTCAAAATTTTGGCCCGCATTACATAATTGTTCACTAATTTCTGGCCGGAATTAACTTTTAATTTTTTCATTACAAATATAGAATATAAATTTTTTTAAAAAATAAGCCCGCATTATGATAAAATTGGCCCAGGAACAAAAATTTTCACTTAATAGGCGGCTGTGATTTCATTAGTAAAATTCCGAAATTCGGCATTCGGCCTAGTTTTTTGATCGTCGCTTTTAGCCAATCAAAATCTGCACATTTTTTGTGCGGCACCTAGGGTCAATGATGGATAATCTGCGCCAAGGCAAATTTTCCTGCAAATACCTTACAGTACAAGGGATAGTAATAAATGTTGTCACTGACAAAAATGATAACAATAGTTGTACACATTTATTACTGCACTACTGGACTAATTGGACTAGTTAAACTGGATAGAACTGGACTGTTCGGTTACTTAAAATTGGTGAACTCTAACTGAATAGACTGAACAGACCAGTGAATTTGTCATAGTAAAGTGACAACACTGATAAAAATTTTATTTTTTTACATATAGATATGTTTAAATATAAAATAAGTATAATAGCTATTTTTAAAAAAATATTGACTTTACAATGTATTTACTTACCGCGATTGAAGATAAAAAAATAATAAACCATATCCTAGTGCGGTTATAAATAATTTCTTCAATAAATTCAGAGAATTAGGATAGCATAAGCCTCAATTTAATTGAAGGATTGAAGGGTCTAATTTTTAGAAAGGTATTGATTATTTTTGCTTATCAAAAAAATATATTTATATTTATAAAAAATTTTTATACTTACCTAAGGAAAAGTAAAGTAATACAGTATAAAAAGATATTAAAATAAGTTGTAAAATTCAGTGATTTATGATTTTGAAATCCCTATCAGTAAATAAATATATCTAGTAACTCTCGAAAACAAAAAATTATAAATTAATCTATCCATCAAGTCTGCCTCTAACTTATGACGAAGCCAAAGAGAAAAAATATGTCTACAATGGGTTTTCAGAGTTAACTTATTTTGAAAATAGGTAGGAGTTTGTAAAGTCCTATTTTTGTTTTGAAATTTCGAAATCAAAAAATGTAAAAGTAGTTATCCGAAGATAAAATAAACAAACTTTTTTTAATGATGTATATTATATCTTATATATAAATAGGCTTGTAAATAAAAGTAAATAGGATTTATAGATCACTGATTACAAAATTAACATGTCACTAATTTAATTCGAAATCAGAAACCTGAACCTTAGGTCTGAAACCCCTTAAGTCTGCTGCGAATCTAAATAAGTGAATAAGCAAAAAGTAAATATATATATTTAACAGTACCGTAAATATAATAATTACCTAAAAAGTTTTTAATTTCCTGTGTATTAATAGCTTTACTAATATACATAGAATCTGGGTGTTTTTGCGGAATAATCGGTAATGTTTGAATTACATCATCTGCATTCAAAAAATTCTTTCTTAAATCAAGCTCATCATTATTATCTGGTAGATACAACAAAATATCTAACCACTTGTATAATTTCAAACCAACGTCATTTGCAGTAGGTCTCTTTAGTGGATCTGAATCAATGCAATTCTTAACCAATTCGATATAACAATTAGGTGTTTCAGGAGAAAGTTCTGGTCTCAACCCTCTAGAAATTTTCGATGCAAGCTCTTTGTCGAATAAGTAACCATCAAAGGGTCTTAGACCAGTTGAAATTTCCGTCATAATAATGCCCAAACTATAAATATCAGCTGCTTGACTATACTGTTGACCTAATAAAACTTCTGGAGCAACGTAGGGCATGACACCATAAATAATTTTTTCCGAAATGTGGTCTTTTTTTTTTCTAAACGATACTAAATCTGTGATATAAGGTCGTATACTTTCACTATTTTCTTGATTTTGCAGAATATTTCCACTATGAAAGTTGCCATGAATATATCCTTCTTTATGAATTTTCGCTAAATCGAACGATATATTAGCAAGTTGTTGTAATTTACTTTTCCATGTAAGTTGTTTAAAATCTGATTTTAAGAAATGATAAAGATTTCCTCTATTTGCATATTGAAATACCATAAAATATTCATTTTCAGTATTTCTTGTTATCCCATATATTTTAAGCCCACTATCCTTTAATTTAAATTTCATACGACCTTTAAACTTATAAATTGAATGTCAGCTAAAATTTGTACATGTTAATTAATTATAATTATAATTAAACTTACTTCGTTTAAAAAGTCAAGAGCGTTTACTTTCGAACTTGAAAAATTCTTGAGCGCAACTATACAGGATTTTTTGCGAGATCTAGTGTAATTTCCGTCAATTATTCGCACACCATCCAACCAGATTGCTGAAAATACAAGGCCAAATCCACCCTCGCCAATCTTCTCTATATTGTTTAATCTATCAAACGGAATCCATTCAATAATATTTTCATACATTGTCGTTTTAAGCTGAAATTCTTTAATACAATCATCCACATCTTTATCTCCACTTGTCCATCCTTGAGTTACTTTCTCTGGATCGCATGATTTACACCAGGCTGGAGATGTATTGTGTTGTTTACATTGTTCACATTCACCATAATTATCATCACTTACCATTATATATCGATTTATATTAGTTATGTTTATATAATTTTCAACTCATAAAAATACTATGTGAGTACTGCTTACCGTCTAATTTAATGCAAATATGGATTTGAAAATTTTTTTAATTTTTTTCCACACACTTCAGTATAAACTTAAATTGTAACAATGCTTAATTGTAAACTTAACACTCACTCACTCAAATTTAAATAGATATTCAATATTAGATAGAATATTATGATTGTCTCGGAAATAAAAAAAAAAAACTTTATACTTACATCCTAACATAGAGAAATATAATTGTTAAAGCAATAAAATTATAAACGTAATATATTAAACTTCAAAATTCATACTCACGTGCTGAGAATTTAATATTTATTTTTGATAAGTAATAATATTTTAGAAATGAAAACGACAAGAATTTTGCACTTACCGACTAATTTTGGATTTAAGCAGTTGATAAGGTATCAGTTATTTGATTGTAAATATATAAAATATTTAGCTTTATACTCACACACTATTAATATAACATTTATGCGATTAGCTAGTGATAAAAATATGATGAAATATTAAATGTTTCTGGGTTTTATACTTACGCACTAAAATTTTGATGAACGTAGTTTATTAAAGGATAGATATAACTATAAATGAAAAGCTGTCCTAAAGGATAATACTCACTTTCTGTAAATTAAAATGTACAAATTGATTGTATTTAATGATAATACGTTATAAACCAGTCAAAAAAAAAGAAGAAAAAAGCTTTAGTTACCGTCTAATTTCGTGCGAACATAATTGAACAAATGATATTTAAATACATCATAGGTAAACCATAAAGATAATGATTTATACATACGAACTAGTAATTTAATTTATATGTAATTTGTTAAAAAGATAATCTTAATGAAAGAACGAATAAATTTAATACTCACAAACTAATAATTTAGGATATGAATTAAGTAGAGAAATTTTTTGCAATATAATAATGTTATGAATAAGAATAAATAAACCTATACATACGCTCTAGTAGAATACTATTTTATTAGCAAAGTAATATTTAACAATAAATCCTTTCCGAATACAGTCAGAAAATACTCACGCACTAATAATTTAAAAGCCATATGATCATCAAATAAATATTATTAAATAGTGAATATTTAAAAGTGAAAATAACATTCTTACTCACAAACTAACAATTAAGATGGATGTATATAATTTATTTAAATAATAAATTTTCACAATAATTAATTTAGTAATGAAAGAAATTTTTACTTACGCACTAATATATATATAATTAATTTATAAATGTCACTAATGAATTCTTGCAAAATACAGACAAAATTTATAAATTTCACCTTCTATTTAAAACAATTGATCAGAAAAGTGGTTTAAAGTAAATCCATGAATTGAATTATCACTTACAAACTGGTAATTTAGACACAATGTCAGTATTTAATTTTTCTTGTAAATAGCCGGTACAAATATAGGTCTTGTTATACTCACTCCCTGTTAATTAAATATGTATATAAATGACTATATATGATTTTTATAAAAGATAATCTTTGGAAGATAAATACTTACAGACTTGTATTTAGCGAGAACGTAATATATTAAGGCATTAATATTAAAACTTTATTAAATGCATATTTAAACTTTGAATGAAAACGAACTTACTCCCTATTAAGTTAGATTTACTTAACACTAAGCTCTTATGAAATATTAATCTTAAGCAAATAAATTAATAATGCTCACCGTCTAATTTAGAACAAATTAGAATGATTTATTAGATATATGATTTATGGGACATCAATTTTAATGAACAGACTTACTATATACTTACTCCCTGTCAATGTTGAATATGTGTGGTTGATTATGCATTAAGTAATATACAAAACAAATAAATAAATCGGGTTAGGAAAAATTTTGGTACTTACCGCCTAATTTAACATGTACAAAATATTTAAAGTTATAATATTAAATAGTAAATTCCTTTAAAGTATTTCTTTAAAATATAAAGGAGGATGCGATTTATGCTCACACTCTATAATTTAAAGCATAAAAAATTGATTAAAATTTTAACATTTACTAAAAATTTACTAAACATTTAGTAGTAATTTTAACATCAACTAATCATTAAACAATACTCACTTTCTGGTAACTTCTTTAAGGGCCCTTAATGTCCATGTATTATTTGGTTCGATTTCTAGTAATCTGTTTAAGTCTGCAAGAGACTCTTTATACCTTTTCATTACATGATAGATCTCTCCTTTATATCTTAATGCGAATGTATCATTTGGCGAGATTTTTAACAGTCTCGTTATATAAGCAAGTGCTTCTTCATATACGCCCATAATGAAATATGCTTTCACCTGACATCTTAGTTCAGTTATTTCATTTGGTTCAATTTCCATTGAATCAGTTAAATCTGAAAGTCTATCTATCCTGTCAACCTGTTGATTTACTAATTCATCATTGCATTGATTGAGGGCTTTAACCCATTTTTCTTTTAATAGTTTATCACTAATATCATCATCATTAATTGCTATTTTTATATAAAATAATATATAATCATATTAAAATCATAAAATCATAATTAAAACAAAGAATGATAAACAAGCTCACCTGCATATTTAAACTTTTCATGCCCAAAATTTACTTTCATAGTCCCACCCCGTGATCTCATTCCAACGCAAGGATATAATTCACCTTTAAGATCTCGAAAAGCAATTCCTTGAAATATATTGTAAAGCATTAATACAATTCATATAGCTAAGCCTTTTAATATTAAAATAATAGTTACCTAGATGTACACCATTTTTTGTGTAAAACACTGCATTATATCTAAAGTTTAAGCAGCACCCAATGGTATCACCAGTAGTAAATAATGGACCGTATGATTTTCCAGTTCCCGAACAGCAATAGAAATTTCCATCATCACCATGATAGCCCCATGAGCTATTTTCCCATCCTAATATTTTATAACTTTTAGTATAAATAAAACTATCTAATTTAATAAATCAAAAGTGAAACAATAAATACCGGGCATCCTATTTAGATTGACTGCTATAGCGCAAAACCCTATTCCAATCTCTCTTTAATAAAAGAACTGTGTGAAATCAATTAAAAATTATATTGATACCAACACATATAATATGAAAACTAAGTACCCATTATCTCCTTTATCTAAAATATCAATTTCAAAATAAAACAGCCCACATTGTGGAGGAATTGGAAGATCTGCTCGTATAGCAGCAGAATCAGCTTTTTCACCTGGACCTAAAAAGTTCTTATAAATTAGTTACGAATTTTTTTACATAAATGTCAAGAAAATTAAATATTGCATCATTATTTTGTATAAAATGCTAAATAATCGTTATGAAAGAAATTAGAGTATCAGAAAATAAGCTACCCTATTTCTGGAAAGTTTTGGACGCAAAAAAAGTCAAAAAAGTGAGGAATAGCTTATCTTATAAACCTGGCTTTTTGCCAACTTTAACATATAATCAAATACTGTATATTAAGTTGTTCGAGAGATCGAAATATGTATTTCGTGACAATTTTGCATTTTATGACGAAAATGAGAAAAGTCATTCGATTTATATTAAACTTTCAATATATGGGGAGGGTAATAGAAATCAAGCACACATTGTCTATATAAAAATTTTCTAAAATTTAAACATGAATTATATAATAGCAAATTTAAAAAAAAAATTAATAATTTGATCCTACGAATAAATAGGATTAAATTCAGTTAAATTATCGTTAAGTTATTAGTGGATAAATTTTTTTAAAAATTTTTGACATCAATAATTGCTTGATTTCTATCGAACTTCCTCATATATATTTGATCTCTCTTATACTTAATATATACTGTATGTCAATATCGGCTTTATATTATTGATTCAGTTATTTTTGGAATTAAGAATTTTATAAATTTTGACCAAAAAAGGGAGGTGGCTTATTTTCAGGAATAAATATATCTTTTCTTGTAGTTTAAGGCTCGTAACAATTTACGCGAAATACTGTATTAAGACATTGCAAATCTCACCTACATAAGTAACCTCAAGTCCGTCTGAACTTACGCTCAGGAAAGTAAATTTATCATCAACATTCCATTTAGTCGGTGATGCCATGAAGTCTTCAATATCGTTATTTTAAGTACCTAATTTCACTACAGTAGATAATATATTAATATGTTTATATAGGCTTTTTCGTGATAGGATCTCGTCAAAGTGAGATGCAAATCCTTAATTTTTTTTTTTTAATCAATGGAACTAAAATAGAAAAGGTAACGGTAATACGGCACGTGACTTCACAATCGTGAATGAACTACCCAGTATCGCAAAAGTATCGTTTTGATAGATCAGCGGTTGCTTTTTTGATGTACCTAAAATTAAGTTACATTCTTGATGCATCATAAATCTTATCAAGAATTTGAGCTGATATTTTTTATTTTTTTTTATTCTACTGCCCTGTAGATCAATTAAAAAAATTTTACCGAATTTGCTTAGGAGGTTGCGAGATAATTTTGCTCGAAATTTTGCTGCGGCTGTTATTCTGATAGACATTTTTAATGTTTTCAAAACTTTAAGCAAAGATATCTCAGCACCACCTAGCCAAATTCAATGAATTATATTTTTTGACTCTACAGAATTTTAGAATTAAAATAAAAAAAGCTTCATCAAATTTGGCTAGGTAGTTTCTGAGATATTTTAGCTCAAGTTTTATAAAAATTTGCTGCGGCTTTTATTTTGATAGACTTCGTTTTCAAAATTTTGAACGAAAATATCTCAGCACCTACCTAGCCAAATTCGACGATTTTTTTATTTTTTTTTGATTCTACAGATCTGGAGAATCAAAATAAAAAGACTTCATCAAATTTGTTGAATATTTGCTGAAATATCTTCGCTTAAAGTTTCTAAAAAATTTTCCATCGCTGTTATTTTAATAGACACTTTAATGCTTTCAAAATTTTGAGCGAAGATATCTCTGCAACCACCTAGCCAAATTCGATTTATTTTACTTATTTTGACTCTACAGATCTGTGTATCAAAATAAAAAAAAAACTTCATCGAATTTGGATAGGTAGTTACCGAGATATCTTCGCTCAAAGTTTTATGAAAATTTTGCCGCGCTGTTATTTTTTAACGTTTTCAAAATTTTGAGCAAAAATATCTCAGCAGCTACCTAGCAAAATTTGATGAATTTTTTTTTTTTTATTTTGATTCTACAGGCATGTAGAATCAAAATAATAATAATAATAATCTTTATCGAATTTGGTTAGGTAGTTGCTGAGATATCTTCGCTCAAAGTTTTATAAAAGTTTGCCGACGTTTTCAAGAATTTGAACGAAAATATCTCAACAACTACCGAGCCAAATTCGATGAATTTTTTTTTATATTGATTGCATAGTTTTGTAGAATAAAAAATAAATAAAATTGATCGAATTTATTAGGTAGTTGCTGAGATACGTTCGCTCAAAGTTCTATAATTTTTTGCTGCCGGTTATTTTTGGTAGATGTTTAATGCTTCCAAAACTTTGAGCGAAAATATCTAAGCAACTACCTAAACACGATGAATTTTTTTATTTTGTTCCACAGATTTGTAAATCAACATAAAAAAAAAGATTATCGAATTTAGTTTGTCAGTCATCAAGATATCTTTACTCAAATTCTTGAAAAAATTTAAATTTTATGTACTGTACGATGCATCAAGAACGCCACCACAATTTTGGTGCATTGTAGATCTATCAAAAAGCAACCGTCAAAAACGATACTTTTACCCCAGTATCGCCACCAAAAAAGTTACGGGCACGAAACAAACGTTCGTTTCGTCGAAAATCGCTTATAACTCAAAATTTGCATAGGAAACCACCTTTGGTGCATTAACAAAAAGTTTTCCTTGAGCGATTTTACTATTAAAGCTCTAACAATTGTAGCATAGACCCTAACCCTACTTAAACGAATTTAAAGATTTTTTGGTGGCGTTACTTGGAAAGATATCGAGACTGATGTTATGAATGCATATATACAATGAAAGTTATAAAAAATTTTTCGTCTGATGAGTATATATCTAATTAGGAATCCATATAAGTTGACTTGCGTGTAGATGAAGTTTAAATGAATTTGACAGTAAGAAATATATGTATAATAAATTTAAAACCATTACATTTACGTGTATATCTATTTTTCTTCAGAACTTTCAAATGTTATTTTACGACATTCAATGAATGTTTTGAAATAAATGTATTTATAAAATAGGTTTAAAAGTTTTTTATATGTTTAATATGATGCATTTGAGTAATTTTTATATGATATGTTTGATTTTTGCGAACACAAAATTATAGTATATATTATTTTGTAAAGATTAAGCGATATCATATAAAATAATCGGTATAAAGATGCAGTAAAAACTGTTAAAGATTATACCGTAGGCCATAACAATTTTCCATATTTCATTATAAATACAAACAATTCAAAGTTCACATCCAAATTATTGTTTGTGAGGATTTTCAACGAAATAAACTTGGTATCGTAATTTCCCGTGAATTCGGATCAATTTCAAATCTCAGAATCAACAAAGTAATTTCAGATCTTAAATAATCTTCATTAAATATCTTATAATATATATTTTTTGATCCGAGAATATCCATTCATTAAAAAACAAGTTAAAATAAATTTTAAACCAAAACATTCGAACGGTATTGATCTCGCTTTACTTTACACGGTGGCCGAACCCATAAAAAAAAACAGAATGAAACTATACCACAGAAAATCGATTAAATATGAGGAGTTTGAAGTTTACCAAAATAAAATTATTAGTTTTTGAAAAGCTGTAAAAGAACAAAGTCAGTTTCTACTGTACTATATTAGTACAAATATAAATGCGAATATATAAATAGTCCCATAAATGTCATAAATAAGCAGCCAGACTGAAGATTAATTTAGCCAGCATTAAATTAATGCACGGTTAAAATTTAACTTACTGTCTAGCTAAAGCAGAGATTAAATTCTCCGTGTACAAAGATTGAAAAGTTAAATTAATAAAATAGAAAATTTTTATTTTGATATTACTTTATTAGTTATTACTGTATTTAAGTCAATATTAACACTATTAAAAGGCTCTATATACAAGAAATAAATAAAAAAGAAGAAGCTAAATAACCATTAAATAACCATTAAATCTTGTTAACTGTACAATTAATTAGTATTAATAAATATCTTTACTATGTCGAATTCACTATATTAATAATCTAAAAACATTTATCTATTTTTACGTGTAAAAAAAAAAAATGTTTATAAATCCAATACTTCGTAAAATAAGCACGTTGATAATTGAAGTATCTCAATTAATGTTTTATCGGTATTTCTATCAATTTCACTTTTTGGTTTTCCGGTTGAATATAATACCGTTGTGAACCGTAAATTCAAAGGATCGGTATTTAGATGAACAGCGACTTGTTTTGCAACCTAATTGTATTAATAAAAAAGACCTAATTAGATCAATTAAAATTATGATCATAAAAAGATAAAGATCTGAAAAAAATTTAACGTACAGCATTATATCCCATTTTCCTATTTAAAACTAAATTGAATTCAGGTTTTGGATCTCGATATCCGAATTTTGATTTGAAATGAACGATAATACTCGATGAAAGTGATTCATAAAATTCAGGAATATTATATATGCGACCAGCGCTTACATGCTCTTGAATCCTGTAAGTAAGATGTTCTTAACATACTGAATTTACTCGTTGATAAAAATGTTGAATTAAAGAAAAATTTTTATTTATTTATAATATTATAACATACTCTTTTTGCGTTAATGCCTTTTGGAAACAGATTATATCGCCATTTTGTATTTCTAACTTTTTAAATGTAAATTTTGGTATCATTTTCTCAATCATGCTTGGTTTAATTTCCTAAGTTTTTAGGTAGTTCATATTAATAAAAAAATATATATAAATATAAATTACATATAAAAAGTTATAAAAAATAACTTACTTCATATAATGTCAAAGGTGTATTTGGCGGAAATTTTTTTTTCTTGCAAAGAATTGGAAAAATATCACTAACTCTACCAAATTCCTGAATATATAAATGACCTATGCTTCTGTTAAAATAAACAAAATGTTATATTAATTTTAGTAGTATATAAATCTTTAATTTTGTGATACTGTATAAAAATGACCTATACAGAGATGTCACGTTACAATGTCCAAAAAAAATTGAAACCAATTGGACATTGTAACGTGACATCTCTGGACCTATAATATAGGATATGCATTTCAAAGTCAATGGTCCTACATATATACATACTCTATTGTTTGCGTATATGGATCAAAATATTTAATAAATATAAGAAAACGAGATATTTCTTTAGATGACTGAAACCATTTCTGCATTGGTTATACAAATTAAGATTAGCTGAATAGTGTCTAGAAATTTATGGTAAAAAAAAATTGGAGAAAATGAACGAAATTGGCAAAAAAAATTCTTCACAAAAAAATTAATTATCTCGTGAACTATTGATCAAAATTATTTAATTTTGATCAATAATTCACTAGATAATTAATTTTTTGGGAAGAATTTTTTTATGCCAATTTCGTTCCTTTTTCCCAGCTACAGCAAAAGGTAAACATTACCTTGTTAATTAATTGTTTTTCAATTATCTCCATATATAATTGCAATCCCTCACATCGCACTGATAATTCTGTTTTGATAGCATCCAACGCTGATCGTCAAAATTAACCAAAATTTCAAAATTTCAAATTGTCAAAATCATTTGAATAAAAAATTATTCAATAGAGAAATTGCAAAAAACTCACATTTATCATGAAAACAGTCCGGTATTGGGGTATCTATTCTAATAGTTTTATTTAATCGACTTACAAGAACCCAAAACCTTATTTGATCAGCTGAAAGTTTAAACTTTTCAGCGACCGCCTTTTTAAAAGTACCGTAGGTATCTTCTTTTAATACTTTAAACTGAGTAATTTCAGAGAATGGATATTGTGGATTATCAAAATTAACGAGATCAAATCCTTTATGAATTTTAAAGTTCTCTTCGGTCACAACCTAAACAATAATAAAAATTATAATAATTAATGAATAATCGATTGATTACTTAATAAATTAAATAGAATTACCCAAGTTTGTAAATATAGATTACTATCGTCTTTTTTTAGGTCACGTGCAGCTCTTTCTTCTTCCGAACGTCTTTCTATGGAAAAAAATTAGGTCATAATCATAGAGAAATTTTCAATGGAAAATTATCTATAATATACACTCACGTAAATGCATTGGTATGTCCTTTGGAAGTATAGGAGACAGCATCTCATCGACATCATGATCACAAATATATAGTAGCATATATGCATTTGTAGAATTTTCACCGCCATAATTATCATCAAGTACCTTTTTCTCGGTTACCAATGTAACCTGATAATCAATAAATCTTATCCTTTTTATTTTTAAAAGATAAAATTAACACATTGTAAAAAACGAATGAATTACTTAATAAAATTGAAAACTAACCATCGTCGATTCTTTTCAGGTCTTAAAAAAACAAAATAACGATCACCTTCATCAAATTCATAATCATCGTGAACAACGAATACACTATTTTTACAATTAGAAACCCATATGATTTTTGTATGAGTAATATTTCTAATATATTAACACAATAATTAAACATCTGATTACAAACCCGTGTAGCGAATATTTATACGATTTTGATTTATCAGCGTCCGGTGATAGATATTTTTGTAAATCAATTTCCAAAGGAAATTCATAATGATCATTTATCTGAAATAAAAATGTAAAAGTTTAATACTTAAAATCATTAATAATAATTAATAATAATTATTATTAATCAATTCCTAATCATTATTACCTTAATCATACAATTATTTTGAGCATCGTATTCAAATCGATCTAAGTGCAGGTATAACACAGGAGGAAAACTTTCAAACATTATACCTTTTTTTGCAACCTATAAATATATGTATGTGTATAAAACATACAAATAGATTATAAATAGACATTTTCTTAATAATAAAATAAAATTTAAAAAGCTTACTTGTAAGCCATAATCCTCTGCTCTATATTTATTATCACCATCTAAAGTTTTCTCTTGTATATAATCAAGGAAAGAGTCATCTAGATTCTTACATCCTTTTACGTTGAGTTGAATATCTATTGGAAATTAAACTATTATAAGAACAAAATAATCAAATATGATGAATTAAATAATGAATTATGTTTACCATAATAATCTTCAATACGTATTGATTCGTAATCTACATTAACGCATTTAATATAACTTTTCATCGTTCCAGCAAAAAGTTTAGAAATTGCACCATCATCTTTTGTATTCTAAAATTATAAATAATAAATAAGAAATTGAATTATATAATAACTTTAAAAATATATATATATTTAAAATAACTACCTTCATTTTATTTTCAAGATCTTCACGCAATATACTACTAAATTCTCGGATATCAAGATTCCCAAGAGAATAAAATGAATCCCAACCAAAATATTTTGTAAATTCAGTTGTATCGGCTGGAATATTTGAAGTTTGCAATTGACAAAAAATCCATTGTAAAGTTGAAGTAATACTTTTATTATTCTCAGCAGAGATATTATAGATCATCTATAATAAAAAATTTTTTCAAGGTTAAGCAAAATTACGTATAACTGTGTAAGATATAAAAAACGTGTAATGAAAAAAAATTGACGAACCTTACGAAAATAACTTATACAATATAGCGATTGTATATATGAGTTTAAGAAAGTATTTAACTTTGGTTTTCTTAGACCCACATACCCACGCCATAAGACACCATTTGGATCTTTTACAACACGAACAAGAGCCGTTATATTACAAGAATTATTTTCAACTAGTGGACGAGTTCGACCATCTGATGGATGAAACAATTTATTTTGCTCATAAAATGATTCAAAACCCCAGTCTGATTCCTCTGCAGTAAATCGATGACGAGTATCTACAAATACGTATAAATTTCTTAACAACCATTGAAACCATTGAAAACCATTGAACTAACATTGAACAAACATTGATAATTTTTATTAATTAAAAATTGATTTAATATAACGTACAATAACTAACATAATGCTCCGGTTCTTCTGGATTCCATAAAATTAAAGCGAACTGTGCACAACAATGCCAACCGATAGGTACACCTTCAGGATCAGCAAAATCCAAATAAATAGATACTTTGTTCGGCTTATTATTTCCAAAAGGAAAAAGTAAAATCCTCCTGAATTACAATTATATAAGTTTCAAACAGGTTGAAATCTTGTTTCGGTTAAATTCAATCTAGAACAGAAAATAAAAAAAAATCGAATGGAATAACTCACCATTTCCAACCGCCAGCCTCAAATTCGGGACCTGTTATTCTTTTTTCTAAATTTCTCCAATTAATTACATTCCATGTATGATATTGAAAATCTTCAATTTCATGACCAAGATCAGGCATAATTTTATTTGCAAAGTTTGAAATTGCTTCATCTGTAATCGGTCATATAATGCATATTAATTAATTATATAAATAACTACGTATCATGTTTTCGAGGGGCATTATATTATGATAAAAAAAATTTTTTAATAAACATACAATCCATTACAGACAGTCAAAGAAATCTCTTTAATGTTTATTGGATGAAAAAAATAATAGGGGTTTGATTTTTTTTTTTTCTTTTTTTTCTTAGAATTCTTTCGAAATAGCAATAATGCAGATGTTTTTTTACGGTAAGATTATGTTTGTTAATAAAGGCACGTATGTGCAATACATACATGATTTTCCCAAGAAGTAAAATGTTTTGTATTTAAATTGCTGTGTAATGTTATGCAAAATTCCGTTACACATATTGTTTGACACAAGTACAGCAGTACTGTATGTACGTACATTAGTACTGGCAATAGTTACTTGTACTAGTACTACGTATATGCATACACGTACGTACAGTACAGTACGTATGTACTGATACATACTAATGATGGGTGACGCAACGATTTTGGCATGACGCAAATGGTTTCGTCAATGGTTTCGTCAGGCGCAACTTTAACGATTGACGCAACTATTGACGATTGACGCAACTAATGACGATTGACGCAACTATTGACGCAATTATTATGGTTACG
>CAJVPY010002998.1:0-14920 GCA_910591965.1 Dentiscutata erythropus | reverse complement strand
ATGCTATATACTAAATCTTCTATTCACTCAAAGCTACAACCGGGCGACGAAGTCGCCCGTACAACACATTGCTAGTTTTATTTTAAAAAATACAAATTCATATCAATGAAATCTATACAATACAACACAATAATCATATGTTTACTATTAATTTAAGAAATATATCTTTGTTACTTTATTTATCTCATACTCTATTAGCCTTCAATTTACTATTTCATCGTGCTTACCTTCCTGTTTTTATTTTTACTTATAAAATTCCTTGTGTATGTACACATGTACGTTATACTCTTATTTTACCGCTTCCGCCTTACTTAACTGACAACTCACTTATTCAACATCACACTATGTAATAATTTACTAAAACTATATTCCAGCAACTAATATATCGCTAAACCTAACGTCGGCTATGAGAACTTTCGGTGAAATAATTGTCGGTGAAATAAGCAGCACCAAATTTAATGGATAACAAGTAATACAGACTTCCAAAATGAAATTACCTGACCAGAGAGCATAAAATTTGACTATTCTAAATTTTACTATCTTAGAACCTGAACATATTCTAAAAGAGACAGAAAACACTAGCTAAAGTTGGGTCAATCTTTCTCAATAATTAAAATATCATAAATTAATTTTATATTTAATAAGCATTAATACCACTATAGTTTTTAATGCTATCGCTCTAACCTAGCCTCCTACACTTCTATTTTCTTCATTTAGTTTATTTACTGAATTTCTTTCCTTTTTTGAGATGTGTTACTCACAAATATAAAATCCATATCTATATGTCACATATTTAAACAAGATTTTTAACTATATATTGCTTCACATAACAATCTTTTTATCGAATTGACCTTCAACTTTTGGAACCATTATATTACGCTCATTAATTATTTATCTAATTATCTATAAAACTTCCATTTACTATCTCATCATGTTCACCTTTCTGTTTATATTTTTAACATTATTTTAGCAAGTAATATAGACCTCAAAAAGAAATTGTCTAACCAAAGAGCATAAAATTTAATTATCCCGAATTTTCACATAATAAAAATCCAAACACTTTCGATAGAAGAAAAAATATATAAAAAAAAGTAAAAATACTCAGTAACTAATAGTTAAATCATTCTTTATTATTAATTAAAATGTCATAGATGAAGTTTTTCATATAATGAATACCATTATCACTATAATCTCTAATGCTATCGTTCTAACCCTAATCTTCTAAACTTCTATTTCTCCACTTTTAGTTTATTTATATACTTTCTTACCTTTTTTGGCCTGTGTTACTCTCAAATAAAATTTTTATCCGTATTTTCATATATCTAAATAAGATTTTCTCTTATATATTGCTCCACATATCAATCTTTTTATCGAATTAAGTTAGCTTTTAGAACCGTTTGATGATCTAATGCATCGAAAAGCATTGCACACCTGATTCAAATTGGAAGAACCAGTCTGATGTACCGGAGATAAGCATTTATTATATTGTGAAAGCATTTATGATTTAAGCATAAATGACACCGAACAGGATCGCATGCTGTGATTCATTTTTATTTGGAGGCACACCAGTATATAATGCCGGATATTGAACTTTATTAGTTTGTTTCAGTATTAATATACAGCATACATCAGTGCATTCGATGTGTAATAGCTATTTGTAGGGTCAGCTGGTGGTTTCCCATCCGTATACACAGGCCAGCTGTCGACCCTGAGTTATTGCAATCAAGCTGTTGCTGTTTGAGATAGATGTTTAAGATTAGCCGGTGGTTTTTCACCTGCGTAATGCAGGCCGGCTGTAGATATGGGTGGTTACAAAATGGCAAGATTCAGTGGGTAGGGAGGGCTGGGTGTGAATTCGCTTCCTTTCTGTGCCCACCACAGCCCGCCCTAAAGACCGTGCATTTATACCTACAAATGGTTCTTAATCACATTAGTCTACATGTGAATCATCCCAATCAAGCAACTAATTAACACTTATTCTTTCTTTGCACCTCCTCGAATAGGATGGTGATTGAACCAGTTATTATCCCGTCTACTACTTGGTTTTCTCGTGATTTGTCACCACACCGGGTCTCTCTGCCTAGCTCCCTTTTCGATTTGTTGACTGTGCTAGTCAACATGAATGAACAGGATCACATGCTGTGATTCATTTTTATTTGGAGACACACCAGCATATAATGCTGGATATTGAAATTTTTAGTTTGTTTCAGCGTTAATATACAGCATACATCAGTGCATTCGATGTGTAATAGCTATTTGTAGGCTCAGCCGGTGGTTTCCCACCTGCATACGCGGGCCAGCTGTCGACTCTGAGTTATTGCAGTCAAGCTGTTGCTGCTTGAGATAGATATTTAAGATTAGCCAGTGGCTTCCCACCTGCGTAATGCAGGCCAGCTGTAGACATGAATAGTTACAAAATGGCAGGATTCAGTGGTCTTCCAAAATGAAATCTAAATATTGCCATTTTGTATTATTATCTCTAGCTACATCATCATCTAGATGATTCGTGTGTTTTTTTTTTTTTTTTTTAACATGTAAGTATTCCTATCCTTATGTTCTACCTTTATTATGCTTACTTACTCATTTTACTACCGATAACATTATTGTATAATTATATGTTTATGTTGACAGGGAAATAATATGCTAATGATAATTCTTTCCCCCTTTTCTCCTTTTTCTCTTCATTCCTTTTTTTTTTTTTTCCTGCACATATTTTGATGATAATGATCGATTCAAAATATGTAGAGGACTTAATGTCCATGATCATTCAGTCGGAATATGCTTTATTCAGTATAGTAGCTACTGTAGCTGGATGTGCCCGGATATATCTATAAAATGCATTCGAGGCTATCTACCAATTTTTTGTATGAGTGCTAATTCTACATCCTGTATTATCAGCTCGGTAGTGCCACTAGCCCGAAAACTGTGCCCTGCTATATTTTCCCCCAGGAGGAGTGATTTGAGTCTCTGTATGAACTAGTGCTTTGTTGCTAGGCTGCCATCAGCCTTTGTGAATAATATTCTTTCCCCTGGAGCGTAATTTGGGTCAGTACTACGAATAGCCTACGCTTTAAATACACAAATTGGGCAAGTTTCATCCTTAGTTTCGTTGATGATTAATATAGGGTGCTCAGTTGTTTTGTAGATCTTTGTCCTTGGTAATTGTATCGTTGCATAGGATCCCCCCCCCTAGTACTTTCGAACCTTAAAGCTTGCACTAATGGTACATTATTTTTTTCTTGTTGGGACTTGGGCAAGAGCTCCCCCAGCTGGGCTAGCCCGTAAAATGCTACAAATACCACTACTATAAATAATAGGTCATCTATTCTACCAAAATTTAAACCTGCTCTTATCTTTAGCAATTGAGCTCTTGTTATATGTTCTTTCTGCCGGGTTGGCTTGAATGTGTGGTTGTGCTCTATAGTCTTTAAAAGTTGTATGATCAACAGGTTGTAGCAAGTGTTGTACCAATCTATGTAATTCATTGTATGATGGTGCCGCAAGGTGGACAGGTACGATGTGATGGTTTGTAGTTCAACTCAAGTGTGTAAATACTTAATGAATTTGTGAGATTCTCTCTAGATATCAGCCATATAGTTCTATCTAAATTTACCCATCGATTTTCATTTGCCAAGTTCTGGTATCGTTTATTATTCTATTATATGTTTTGTACTCCTGTGCTTGAACTCCGAGGATTGATGCTGCTTGCTCATTTAATGGTGATTCGTGAATCTGTATCGGTGGGTTTATTGTAGTCGTGATCCTTTCTTCGTATGCTATTATTGGATTAGGGATGGGATAGGTGAAACAAGGTTAGTATATTTAGTTGAGATAATAGGTTGTAGAAACTGTGTGTATGGATTTTTGGCTATATATTCTTTATATCCATTTTGTGACAATAGATCTGCCATTGTGTTACATCTCCCTAGAATGTACTCTAACTTTATTGAAAAATTTCTCTGTATTTGTGCCATATATATTTCGCCTATTATATCATTTATCGCTTCGTTTTTGCAAAAGCCCGCATAAAAAGCCTCTGCGTTGGCTTGGTTATCTGTCCACATTATTAGCCGTTTTTGGGTCTATAAAGGTGCGAAGGTGATTATCACTATTAAGCTAGTTAAAAGCTCGCATATCTAAATCGAATTCTCTGCCAAATTCAATGTTGTGTTCCAATTGAAAGCCATATAGTACGTCTTGAATGTCGCACCACCTCCAAGGTTGGATGTGTCCGTGAATAAATTCCTTATGTTGGGCTGTAACCAAATTCTGTCCTCTAATAAATATATTCCAGACCAATTTGGAAGTGTCTTCTGCCACCATCATAAATCTGCTTTCATTGCTTTCGTTATTTTTATCTGAAACTTTGATTTTTTAGGCCCACTTATAGCCTTTATGACCGTTGAACGAACAGTCTATCCTGGATATAGTTTGACATAGCCACATAAAAGAACCCACTAGTGACTGTATTTCTTTTTTGTAGGACCACTCTTTTCCGCTCCACTCAGTTACTAGTTCCATGATTTTCCCTTTCTTTGCTTCGGGTATAGATGCCGAAAAATTAACCATGTCGATACTTGTTTCAAGAAAAGTTAACACTGTGCATAGGCCTTCTAATTTAGACAGCTTATACAGAATATTTAATACTTCTAAAATGTGCAAAAACTGTTGTAGCTCCTGTTCTGCATTCTTATTAGAGATAATTAAAAATCGTCAACGTAGTGTATAATGGACTTGATTACTTGTTTTATGGCAATCTACTTGATTAGGTCTGCAAATCTGCAGAATATGCCGCCCAAGGCCCGATTGCCGAAAGATAATGCCTTATCGAAATATATCTTATTGCTGCATCATATCCCTTGGAGTACTTGATCCACAGAATGTACGGGAAGAATGCGGTAAGCGTCTTTGATGTTAACTTTTGACAACAGGCACTCTTTCCCATATTGGGTGATCCACCTAACCGTATGATTTATGTTTTCGTATTTGGTTGCAAAGGTCACTCATCAATGCCATCGTTTATGCTTGTTCCTGTAGGAGTGGATAGGTGTGATATCATCCTGTATATCTTCAGATCGGTTCCTTTTTTCTCTACCAAGCCGCATGGATTTATCTGGAATACTGAGTATGGAGGCTTTTCTACTTTAAACAGGCCACACATACGCTCGATAGATAACTCATTTTCAATATAATTTGTTAGTGCTTTTGGTTCTATGTTAACAGATTTTAAATTTTCTTGTATAAGTAGTGTTCGCTTGCCTGTAAAATTAAATCTAAACCCATTTTTGAGGCTGTCTCTTAGATATTGAATGAATGCTACGTTTGGGTGGTCACATGTTAAATAATCGAAAGCCAATTTATTGACTGGTGTCATGACGTTAAACTGTTCTGGGTCTATCTGTGCCATAATTAATATTTCTTTTCTTGATAGTGGTTAACTTCTTGAAGGAACTGCACTGATGATTAGCTCGACCGACTGTAAGTATGGTTCAGCTTGAACCGTTATTGCTCTCGATGATTTGAACTGTGCTGTATATTTTACAGGCCTCCTTGGCTGATCTATTGCTGTTTTGTTTGTTTTTTGTTTTTATTTTTTTTTTTTCATTAACATTTTATTTATTTATTTATTTATTTATTTTTTTTTTTTCATTAACATTTTATTTATTTATTTATTTATTTGTTTATTATTGTTTATTTATTTAAAAGAAAAATGTTTGCCCTGTTAGTAAAACTAAACTATGTTATATTTTTTATTTTATTATCACTATCAATTCGGAATATTCATGCGACCGCTTTGTCTCTTCTGCCCGTGTGTTCACCTTCTATCTCTACTTCTGGAGCAATATTCGCTTTTATCAATTAGACTTCCCCATTTCCTTGACTACCCCAGCAGAACCTACAAAGATGCACCAATCAGAAAACGTTCTTCATGTCGATCATTTCATCTGACGTAGCATTTTTTTAAAAATTCGAGCGAAGGTTCCTGCATAAGCACTAGGTCAAATCTAATAGTTTTTTTTTTATTTGAATTCTACTGATTCATAGAATTCAAATAAAAAAATTTTTTATCGAATTTTGCTTGGTGATTATTGAAATATCTTTGGTCAAAGTTTGAGAACAGTTTCAGCGCAGCTTCTATTTTGATCAACGTTTTGAGTTTTCTTAAACTTTGAGCAAAGATATCTCATCAATCACCAAGCCAAATTTAATAAACTTTTTTTATTAGAGTCCTACAGATTCGTAGGATTCAAATAAAAAAATGTTTATCAAATTTGACCCGGTGGTTGATGAGATAAATTCGCTCAAAATTTGAGAAAAAGTTTGGCGCAGCTTTATTTTGATAAGACATTTTGAGTTTTCTTAAACTTTGAGCGAAGATATCTCATCAACCACCAAGTCAAATTTAATAAATTTTTTTTTATTCGAATTCTACCGATTGTAAAATTCAAATAAAAAAAAAGTTCATCGAATTTGACCCAGTGGTTAATTAGATATCTTCACTCAAATTTTAAGAAAACTTAAAACATCTTATCAAAATAAAGCTGTGCTAAACTTTTTCTTAAACTTTGAGCAAATTTATCTCATCAACCACCAGGTCAAATTCGGTAAACTTTTTTTTATTTGAATTCTATTTATTTGTAGGATTTAAATAAAAAAAGTTTATTGAATTTGACTTGGTAGTTGATGAGATATCTATCAAAATAAAGTTGCGCCAAAAGTTTTTTAAACATTGAACGAAGATATCTCATCAAACACCGGGATAAACATTTTTTTATTTAAATTTACAAATCTGTAGAATTCAAATAAAAAAATGATTATTAAATTTGACTTGATGGGTGATGAGATATCTTCGCTCAAAGTTTTAATAAAACTCAAAACATCTATTAAAATAAAGCTGCACCAAACTTTTTTTCTAACTTTGAGCGAAGATATCTCATCAACTACCAGGTCAAATTCGATAAACTTTTTTTTATTTGAATTCTACAAATCTGTAGGATTCAAATAAAAAAGATTATTAAATTTGACTAGGTAATTAATGAGATATATTCGCTCAAAGTTTAAGAAAACTCAAAACACTGATCAAAATAGAAGCTGCGCCGAAACTTTTCTCAAACTTTGACCGAAGATATTTCAATAATCACCAGGCAAAATTCAATAAAAAATTTTTTATTTGAATTCTATGAATCAGTAGAATTCAAATAAAAAAAAACTATCAGATTTGACCTGGTGCTTATACAGAAACCTTCGCTCGAATTTTTAAAAAAATGCTGCATCAGATGAAATAATCGACATGAAGAACGTTTTCTAATTGGTGCATCTTTGTAGGTCCTGCTGGGGTTGCCACCCTACGCTCTTCATCATACCTCATAACTGTGGCGAATTTATATTTGACACACAGCTCATTTACATGATCACGGTACAAATTCAATTCTTGTTCTCAGTTTATGTATATCACTAAGACCGCGTCCATGTATGCCTTGAATGCCATAAGCCATTCTGATATGTTTTCAAATACTGCGATACGTTTCTTTTTTCTTATATATATAGCACCGCCATCCGCCATTTCTAATGCCGTATGGTTATTTATCTCTTTTGCACTATCGATCAAGTTTTTCTGCATAAATTCTTGCAGGTTTACAAATGCACCAAAAGCGACGCTTTTTTACAATTTGTTACTTAGACTAGGTTTCTGCAGGAGCATTTCAAGTAATCTCTGCCCTTCTGTCCAATTCATGACACACCACAATCTAATTCGTTCAGTCTCAGCGGCTTTTTGATTATGGAAGCCTTGGATTGTTGGAATTTCATTGACTGCAGCGTAATTTACTGTTGGGTATTTCCTGGCCGTTGGTTTGTATATTCTAACCTTTTCCTCGTCTACTTCCTTCAAGCTCGCTTTTAATATTAAATTGTTGATAACTGGGGATGGGGGTAATTACCTTGTGATGTGCTCGCATCTCTATTAGTCTCAGTAGTGCTCTGCTGATTTCTTTCCGCCGTGGTTGGGCCACTATTGTTACCTTGGTTGCTGCTGTTGTTGTTGTTCTGTAAGTTCATCTGTTCAAGCCTCTCAAACCTTTGATTGATTGTCTCCATGTATTGCGAATTCCATTGCCTTTGAGTTTCGATTTGACAGTCTATTAGTTGCTGCATGTTTTGATTATAGCCACTGCGGTTGATTGGATTATTGTATCTACATATACTCTTGTTTGATTATCTACACCTTCATACAAATCTTGAATGTCTTGATTTTGGCTTGCTGATGTAGCTATGGTTTCCAAAGATTCGTTGGAAACTAAACTATCATTTCTTGTAATTATTGAGTTTCGTGTATTTTTCTTGCTCATCTTGCAAATTCGCTTCCTTTCTGTACCCGCCATAGCCCGCCCTAAAGACCGTGCATTTATACATACAAATGGTTCTTAATCACATTAGTCTACATGTGAATCGTCTCAATCAAGCAACTGATTAACACTTATCCTTTTCTTGCGCCCTCCTCGAATAGGATGGTGATTGAACTAGTTATTATTCCGTCGACAACTTGGTTTTTTCGTGATTTGTCACCACACCGGGGTCTCCCTGCCTAGCTCCCTTTTCGATTTGTTTACTGCGCCAGTCAACATGAATGAAATGGATAAACTCCCAGAAAATAGCAACCGAGATTGTGCTGGGAATTACCGTAAGCAGTTGCGTCTGATATGTACAGCATTGGCCGGTGGTTTTCCGCCTGCATAATGCAGGCTAGCCATCAGTGAAATCATTATAAAAATGTCAGGTTCCCTCTCTTTTATTATTATTATTATTTTTGATTTCATATTTTATTTTTTATTTTTTTTTTAAAAGAGGGGTTTGGGAGGGCCAGGACAAAATGGTTTGTTGTGAAAATGGCGGCTCTTGCGCAGTTGCTATAGTTACTACCTATTTCTATTCCATAATTTATCTGCTCCAATCCTGGCTGGAAGTTGTCAATGATTACCATTATTGGAATGTGATTTTATATCATGCCTTCCTAAATTTGGCTCCCATATAAACTTTGTAACGCTGTATCAATTTTCACATGCTCCAACTCCTTGCTGCGTTGGTCTCGTGATGGCCTGGCCCCCGAACCTTGCTTAGCCATCTTTTCGATCTGTTGACTATGCATACACCTGTATGCATGTCAACCCGAATTAATTTTAACTTGCAAACAAACCAGTTTTTTTCTTGTACTTAAATCTTTGCATTATTATACTTCATATTAGAATTATTAGAAACTATTATACCTGAAATTAATATTTGACTGAAGTTGCTAAATCAAAATCTGAAGTTATACTTGCTTAGAATTCCATACTAACGCATGCAAAATAATCTAAATTTAATGGCTAATTTCAATTAAATGTAACTTCAAGCACAATATACAAATCGATACTGTAACAAATCTTGATTTTACAATAAAAAATAATAAAAAATAGTAATTTAAATTAGTTAACAAGTATAATAAATAAATGTTATAGCTGCATCAAATTAAATCCATTATATATCTGAATTTATTATTCTAAAATTTATTGCATTATACGTGTCAAATTTTGCTATTTAAAATATTTGAATACTAACTTACTGTAAAATATCCTAGCATATGCAATCATATAAAATGCAATAAATTTATTATTGTTTATGCGTAAATCACGTGTTATATATATTAATATTATAACAGAATTATGTACTATATATATAATTTAAATGTTGATTAGTTATGCAGATACAAATAGAATTTTCCACTCATCAATAAATAACTATCTCTACCAAAATTTTTTACCTCCAAATTGTACTAGATCTCATTTGTATTATTACTGATTAAATATGATCTAAACGCATTAAGAAAAAAATATGGTATCCATTATCACTATTCCATACCAAATTAACCTTTAAATTTTCATTCTACATACATACAAGTTAATTAAGCAGGATATAGAACAGCCATTTTATTTACCTAAACTTCTCATTATAATGTTTGTTTGTCATTCTCATGCAAGTACTTAAATATTCAAACCTGTACTATTTAATTACCGATGTTGTAAACATCTAGTTAACACTAATTATCGCAAGCCTTATATTACCCTTTCGGGTGCTAATTCACCAATTGTCGAGTATTACTTCCTAACAAAGTAAAGGTTGTTCATTACTCTTGATCCAATTCCTGAAATTACATAATATAATTAACATTATTCTCATAAACACAATTAATCAGGTCATGAAACAATGCTTTTTTTATTTAAGCTCTTCATTATAATTTTTGTTTATCATTCTCGTACCAGTATATAACTTTTCAAAAACCAAGCTATTTGATTTCTATATTTATCAGAAATTTGTAACTATCCAGATAACACTAATTATCACGAATATAATGTTATCCCTTTTGCTTTGCTGCCTCATTAATTACTACTATCTCCCAATAAAGTAAAGATAATTATCCTTGATCCAGTTTTCAAGATTACATAACATGATTATTGTTATTCTTATCAACTTAACAAGTTATAAAACGATTGCTTTTTTTTACTTATAATTTTATTTATCAATTTCATACTAATACTTAAAATATTCAAACCTAAGCTGTTTAATTGCCCTATATATCAAAAAGCTATACACATATTAACTTATTTAGTTTACTGCATGCTCATTATCTCAATATTCATAAAATTGCGCAATACAATTATTATTGTTACTAAAAATTACAAATTTCATAAAATTCTTTTAAAGAAATAAACTGCATGCAATATCTAATACAAGAAATTGAACCATTGAACTTATTATTCTCATAATGACATTATTTTATTCAACAAATTCATCTAATCTATTTCTGCATGAACTTCATTATTATTCATAAACGCTTCTACATCTATAAAAAGAGTACTTTCCATGAAATAAATAGCTTATCTTTAAAAAACTACAATCATTTACCTATATTTTTATCACCCTATTATATCCTCAATCTTTATATCATTTTGTTTCGTTAAAACTATCAGTGGAGGTGACAAGTATATCTCTGGAACTGCCTTATATTGTACCAATAATGACAATGATATTTTCAGAGAAATTACATTTAGAGGCTTTACTGGAAGTTCTGATTGTTTGATATCTCTCTTTGAAAAAAATTTTATTGTTTTTATAATCGGGTGTTATGTTTAAGAAAAAGATACAGAATATGTAATAAAATATTACCATTATCTTCTATCATTAAAATCATCCACAAAAGCTAACTAACTAGCTAATCTTTATTTCTTTAGATCTCTTTAGTCCAAACTATATCTATATCATCTTCTGATAATGAAGATATTCTGACTCCTCTTGATCTTCCTCGCTCATCGCCTCTACTTCTCTTTTCTGTACCCATTATACAAGGTTCTTATCATTCTAACAATGGCAGAGGAAGAGAAAGTTTTATACTCTCAAAACACTTATACAATGGCATTACCAATAGCAAGCATATTCCTTCTAATATTATCATCTTATATTTAAACGAGAGTAAACAGTACAATAGTTTAAAAAATAATCTGCAAAAAACAGTTTTATTAGTCATAGGAAGATTAAAAATTAGATCATCCAGAATTCTACATATCATCAGTTCTGATATTAAATAGACCTATTTAGGTAGCGAACTGCAGTATTCAGGTTAGTATTTAAAATCTATATTAGCATTTGCTGTATATGGATTGAAAATTCATTCTGTAAACAACCCTTTTTTTGAGTGTGCAGATTTTATCATGTGCCAATATATTATGCTTCTCTTTGTTAAATTTTATTATGTTTACAAGCATAATTAAACTTTCTGTATATTGAGCAAATTGAATATTAGACATTAATTCAGATACTTTAAGCAAAGACAAATCAAAATCTCGCAAAGAATTAGATAACCAGTTAGATAGTATTGAAGGGAAGTATGCTACTCTCTCCTTCCAACCTCCTTAAAAAAAGCCAAAGCTCACTTCATATTAATTGTTTGGCAAAAAAGCATCAAATGAAAAACTGACCTCTGTTAATTTTATGGATGCAATTTTTCAAGTTTGTACTAATGAACACCACTCAGAACCTACCAATATAAACCCTACTCCCGAAAATACAGAAAACGTAGTTATTCCATCTGATCCCAATATCAAATCTACTTCTCTTTCGAATTTTGAGGGAGACGATGAAATTACACCTATTAATAATATTGAATCCGTTACAACTACCTCTGGTAATCAACCTACTTCTCAACGTAAAGGCACTAAACAATCAGAAAAATGTTTAAAATCTACAAAAAAATAGAATTCATATACTATCATATATTACCTTTTCACTATTTTCTTTTAAAAAAATTTTACATATTCTATTAAATAACATCTTTTTGGATTAAGCTACCTCTGAAAAAATGATCATATATTAATTTAAATTGAGTTTTACTACTGTATTTTCAAATAATTATAAAATATCTCCCAATAATGATTTTTTATTTCACTGTATTGTAGGCTTTAACTAAATGCTTACTCCAATATCTTCATAATGTATTTGCTGCAAATTTATTATCCTATCCAAAAAACCAGTACATAGTAATTTAAAATATATTACGTGATTTACTTTACAAATTTGTAACTAATCAATTTTAAACTATATACCTTACCTCAAAATATATATAAAAAAAATCAAGAAATAATTTTATCGTATTATTAAATGTAATTAACCAATTTTAATACCAACATATGCCTCAATGCCTTTTTCTAAATTACAATAAACCTATTTTTAAAAATACAATTATATGTTAGTATAATACAGTGCCCGACAAAAGTTTCTCTGCACTTGTATCTCTTCGTAGAGAGGTGCTATGACCTTGAAACTTGGAAGAAAGTTAGTATATAAAATGTTTAGATCATGTGTTTTTTTGAAGATTTTTTAATTGTTAAAAAAAAATTTAGATGAGAGCTAAATTTAGGATGTTTTTCGTCCAAAAAAAGTAAAGAAATTAATTGAATTCAAAGAAAAACCAATATATTGTCAAGGCTTGAAGCTAAAATTCTAAAATAATAATTACATTAAAATTCATTGATTTTTGTAGTAGTGATAAAAATTTGACTTGATTTGATGAGATAGTTATTGAGAAATTAATTTTTAAAATTGAGTTTTATTTTTATTATGTTTGATTTGTTAATGTTTGATTCTTTTTGTATTGTAAACTGTTTTCATGAATATCTCGTGTTCTATAGTCTAAATTTAATGATTTTGATGTCATTTGAATTATCACGTCGAGATGATTTAAATGATACTAAAATCATTAAATTTGAATTACTAGATAATGAGAAGATTTTGATTGAAAAAGCTTTTACTTTGCAATTTTTAAAAATGAAACTCAAAATTCAAAAATTAATTTCTCAACAATTTTCTCATCAAATCGAGCCAAATTTTTTAATACTTCTATGGAAATCATAGAATTTTAATATACTATTTTTTAGAATTTTTAGCTTTAAGCCCTGATGGTATATTAAATTTTTTTTGAATTCAATTAATTTTTTCATTTTTTAAAAAAAATTGTCCTAACTTTAGCTATCATCTAAAATTTTTTCTAGCAATTAAAAAATCTTCAAAAAACACATATGATCTAAAATTTTAATGTGTTAACTTTCTTGCAATTTACAATGCTGTAGCACCTCTCTATAAAGAGATATAGATGCAAGGAAACTTTTGTCGGGCACTATAAATTAAAAGAGATTTTCCTTATATTGATTTCTTCATAATAATTTTAAGAAGATATCTTTCTTATATTGATATTTCTATGATAATTTATAAAAACCAAATTTACTTAGAGGTGTAATGACTTAGTGTAGTGGTCTAGTCGTTACCCTCTCCAAGTGGCAGGTCTAGAGTTCAAATCCCACTGGCGACAATATTTGAATAATAGCCTGTGTTTCGGTTTACGGTTGTCAATTATTGGTTGGATCAAATCTGTAATCTCAGTCACACCATCTAGTTATGGGAGCTTTGGCGCAATAAATCTGAGAAACTGGAATAACTGAAAACCCATTTGGCAAGCCCCAAATTTGGAGGTAGCAGTAATCTTTGACGGTACCACAGAAGAGCTAAATTCAAACTGGGGCCCGAGATTGGATAACCAAGCAATCAGGTCCTTAAGTGGGGGAACACACCAGCTGAACTGCTGGGCTGACGCACTAGAGGAAAAGAACATATGCTCTGAAAGTATAGACCAAGGAGAGGGCATTCTTCAGGCACCTAAAGCCTGGGAAGACCAACCTGTCCGAGTTGCTGGCTGGAAGTAAGGGAGAGACCGATAAAGAATCTGGGTAAGAAGACAGTTCAAATGTATTGGGGTTGTTGTGAACCGAATAAGGGCAAGGAGTACGTAATAAGTGTCTAGTTAGAAAGGTTGGTGCAGTAGGTGCATTTTGGGAGTTTTGGTCTATTTTTTTCACACCTCTATATGACATTATGTTTAAAAATCTTTTTAATCATTATCCTGCTATATTTTACGGCACTTTTATATACTATAGCTTGGTGAAAAATTTTATATAGCTAGAAGACAATAAAAATTTGATTATGTCGTCATTCATATATATTAGAGTTATGATAAAAAATTGATCGCATCGTCAACTCATCCACTCATATTAATTTTATAAAGAAGAAGCTCTTGAGCCTTTTCCTGAAGTCTATTAATATACTGAGCTACATAATATCTATTAGCATGCTTTCTACAAAGGCCAGATTTAGAGCTAGTCAGTTTACTACAAACTTTGCAAGAAAAACGCTTTCTAGCCTTCCAATGTTCATGGTATCCTTCAGGCCGACAACAAGTATGTCTACAAATAACTCCAGTTCTAAGTAAATAATCACAAGTATATTCACCTATCATGGTATATAAATATGAATAATTTTAATTTAAACAAAAGATCTGGTA